>PVHX01024630.1:5752-23777 GCA_004024805.1 Geosciurus inauris | reverse complement strand
CCCCAGATCCTGTCTTCATTTAAATATCAGTGCAGGGGCCATCTGTCTCTGCAGGTTCTGCATCCATGAATTCAACCATCTGCAAATCAAAAAAAAAAAACTTTTTTAAAATTGCATTTGAACTGAACATACATGGACTTTTTTTTTCTTATCATTATTCCCTAAACCATAGTGTAACAGCTATTTACACAGCATTTACGTTGTATTCGGTATTATAAGTAGTCTAGAGATGATTTAAAGTATACAGGAGGATGTGCCAATGCTACACCATTCTGCGTAAGGGACGTGAGCATCCCCAGATGTTGTACTGCATGTGGAGTCCCGGAACCAATCCCAAGAGCACCTAAATTTGGTTCATTGTTGCATTGGTTTCTTATTGTTGCTGTGAAAATTTACCACAAACCTGGTGCCTTAAAAACGGTACAAATGTATTATGCACAGTTGTGTAAATTGGAGTCTGATGCCGGTGTCACTAAAGTAGAACCAAGGGGTCAGCAGGGCTTCATTGCTCTCTGGGGGCTCTGGAGCCTTTTCTAGCATCTAGAGGCTGCTCACATTCCTCCGAGTGCAGCCCTCACATCTTCAGCCACACCCTCTTACATGGTGCACCAGTCATCCCACCTCTGGCTCTCCCGTTACAGCTCCTTCCCTGGAAGATCCTGGCTTACCTGCTCCCTCTTCCCCTTTAAGGACCCTGGTGATGACCTTGGTCCCATGTGGACAATCCAGGCTCCGCTCTGGATCTGAAGGTCAGATGATAATACTCATAGTTCTAACTGAAGCCCTAATTCCCCTTTGCCATAAGGACACAGAGGTCTGGGGAGGTACATCGCTCTGCCTATGATGGTCATGGATTTTGTTTTACATTAATTTTTTTGGAGGGGTACTAGGAGTTCAACTCGGGGCACTAGATCACTGAGCCATATCCCCAGCCCTATTTTGTATTTTTATTTAGAGACAGGGTCTCACCGAGTTGCTGAGGGCCTCACTAAGTTGCTGAGGCTGGCTTTGAACTCGTGATCCTCCTGCCTCATCCTCCCAAGCCACTGTGATCACAGGAGTGTACCACCACACCCGGCTTTTTTATATTGCTTTAATAAAATATTATTTGTTAATTACTGAGGTGTTGTTTTTCCCCATACACATCTTAGAATTTCACACCTGAGCTGAGTGTGGGACCCAATCTAGGCCCTTAGCTGTACTTCTCCCTTGGCGCACCCCTTCCAGCCTCAAGCCCAGCCCAGCAAAGCACCCTGGGCCTCAGGCAGCCACGATTGCAGCCAAGTACTGCAGGCCCTTTCCCAGCCCTGCACTTCTCTGCTTCAGTTTCAGAGGTGGGAGCTCAGATAGAGGCTGGGAAGAGAAGCCGTTCAGCTGGCTTTCCACTGGGCCCCAGGGAGGAGCCAGGCCCCAGCCTCTGCACACCTGATCCTCCCTTGGTGGCTGCCGGGATAGTAGCTTTTCAGGCTGGCAGCAGAGGGATTTCTAGGGCTGGGAGGAGCAAGGAGAGTTGAAAGAGGATCCTAGAACTGCTTGAAGGTCGTGGGCAGCTGGCAGGTGTCTGGGCCACCACACTGGGGGAGGCTGGAAAGCTGATGCTGCTGGAACACTGGAGAGGACCCTGGCAGGCAGCCTTTCTAGCAATGTCACACAGGAGACAGCTGGGTGGGGGAGGGGGTGTTGGATTGGGAGGGGAGGAAAGGACAGGGAGAAGAGGGTCTCCACTGGAGGTTGTGAGGGGAGGAGGCGCTACACCTTCTACAGTGGAGGCAAGGTGTGGTGCAGCTCTCAGAACCTGGGAGTAGGAGGAGGGCAGGTTAAACAAACACCAGAACACACATCTCCCAGAACCCACAAAGCACCGCCCTCAGGAGCCAGCACACTCCATCCTCAGTCCCCCTCGGTACCCACATCCACCACTACAGAGGGTCAGATTCTGGTGTCAAGTGGCTGGTCTCAGGCCCCCGCAAATCCCGCCCCAGGGGTGAAGGTTGGGCCAGGGCCTCCTCTCCCTACCCTCTGGGTCTCCCTCCCAGCTCTGCTTCAGGGGCCTCTCATTTCAGAGGAAGTCCCAGAGACAGCTCACATTCAGGTCCAGACCACCCAACCCCGCTTGTCTTAGTGTGTTAAGGAAGGGGATTTCTGAAGAGGTGGCTTCTCTGAACACATCCTGCCCACTCTCCCTCCTGCTCCGCACACACTTCATCTTATGGTCTCTAAAATGCTTCGGGCCCACAGCAGGGACTTGGCAAATATTAATTAAATCCACTTCTCTCCCCTCCTGCTGGGGCAGAGACTCCAGGAAGAATCTTCTCCCACTGGGGTGCTGGGAGCAGGCCCAGGCATTCAGAAGGCAGCGGAGTTTCCTGGGGCCTGGCAGCACGGAAAGCCCTCTCCAGGGGACAAAGAAAGACAAGGGGATGGACGGCAAGGTGCCCTCTCAGAGTCCCCTCTCTCTGCCCTCAGGGGCAGGCAAGATTAGCAGCTGTAGATTTTCTCACTAATTTGAGATGATGAAGTAGATCCCCCTTCTCCTTGCCCTCCAAGGCTGGCTGGTCCTTCTGAATGTGTCAACTGAGAGCCAGGTCCAAATTAAGTGACAAAGGCACAAGGGCAGTGCAGTTGCTAAGTTGTCTATCAGCAGCACTGAGGCAAGGTCACAGGGCATCACTGACAGGTGGAGAGAGGGGGAAGGGCTGTTCACACAGAGAAGAGGGACCAGAGGGGAGGAGGCCTGGCTAGGGGAGAAGAAGGAAGAAGGGAGAAGCTTGACCATGTTTGGCACCGCAGAGCTAAGCTGCTGAGCCTGGAAAGGCCACCTCCGGGCCAAGGGCCGTCAAGGCTCTCCAGCTGGTGAGGCGGTGTGCAGTATAAACAGGAGCTTCTCTGAGCCTCCAGCTGCCTAAATCCCTCACCACTGGAGGAAGGGGAGGCTAGCCCAGTGCCCAGGGGGGCTAGAGACCTGAGGGGCCAGAGGCTCTAGCTCAGGCCCACCGAGGCCATGCTGCCTCTCCCTCCCCTGAGTCCAATCAGAGGCTTAGAATGCAGAGCTGCCAGCTTATTACTCAAAGGACCTGAGCTGTTGACCCACAACTAATCACTAATGGTTGGCATACTTAGCATATCATTTGCATTCTCCCGAGGGTCTCTGCAATCTCTCCCTAGAGGACCCTGCCTCTCAGGGCTCTGTCTGTCACCCACCCTCTCCAGGTGCAGTCCCGCTGACCCCCACCTGTCTGCCCTGAGCTCTCACCTGGGATCAGACAGAGCAGGCTCTAAACTAAACTCTAAACTCAGTCATTTCTGATTTGCGGGGGCAGCAGGGGCAGTTGGCGATACCCTGGAAGGGAGTGGTCGAGATCTGTGTGGTGATTAATCCTCCTGCTAATGGAGGCTTCTCTGCCACCAGGGCTTTTAAGGAAACTCAGGGAAGCCCTTCAGCACCGTCAGAGCTGTCTCCGAAGTCCTGAGCGGGCTCATTAGCAGTCCTCCACCTGCAATTAGCGGCCCCTCCTCTGACGGCTGCAGAGGCAGGGAGAGCTCCATGGGGTCTCTGAGGCCCGAGGCCCTAGGCCCTCAGCAGAACCACTGCAGCCTGTACTGCTCCCCCACTCCCCACACTCACCAGACACTGCAACAGTGACTTTCTCTCTTCCAAAGTACACATTTCAGCTGGAGGGGCCCTGTCCCACACAACGCAAGCCAGGCCCGGGTAGCACAGACGACTTGCCCAGGGCCATCTGGGCCTCACCAGTGAGGCAAGCTGAACTGGCCTTGGCCTCAGGGCTGCTCTGCTTCCTCCCATGGCACTGGGAAACACAGCTCCGTCTCCAAGAGTTTTGGGGAGCAAGCAGGCCACTGACCTACTTAGGACTGACCCCCAGGCTGGAGGCCAAAGTGACGAAATCTCTCCACTGGCCCAGGATGCTGGGGTTCTCAGTGCACCGGGCAGACCTATTGCACTTTCAAGACAAGCTATAAAGCTCTCCATTGCTTATGACCTGTCAGTTTAAGGCAAAGGAGGCCTCTCCAGGAAAGAAACTGTGTGCAGAGGGGTAGAGTGGGCAGCAGCCATAATGAAGGCCGCCCATGGGGAAGGATTGGGCCCGGAAGGGGCTGCAGTTTCTATCTATTCCACAAATAGGAGCTTCCATCCCTCTGACAGGGGCAAAAAGGCCCAGAGATGAAAGAGACATGTTTTACTCTCAGCAAATGACTCATCAAAATGGATAAGGGATTTGGGGCAAATCTTTTAAGTTATTCTGGGATTCAGTTTTCCCATCTGTTAATTGGGCAGCAGACCCTGATGCACTGGAAAGCCAAAAGGCCACAGAGACTTGTGTCTCAGAGAGCAGCCAATGGATGATAACATAAATGACAGAATTCCGCCATATAGTACCTACCTGTGAGTACTCAGTAAATGGTCGTTGGCACATGAAAATGATTATTCTGTTGCTGTGGTGACTGCTATTGAGTTGGCTTTCTAACCTCAGAGTCCCAGGCTGGAAATTATATATGGCAATCTCCTTTCCAAGCCCAAAGATTATGGGATAAAGGAAATGACATTTATTAAGTACTTATTGTATGCCAGGCACTGTGTTGGACACTTTGCATGTATTATCTCATTTAATCCTCATCTTTACTCCCACATGATAGTTAACATCATCCCTCCTTTCCATTTAGAGGTGAAGAAATTTGGACTCAGAGAAATTAGGTAGCTTGCCCAACGTCACACTGCCCTTAACGTGCAGAGCAAAACAGGTATAAGAATGTTCGTGAAGCTTTATTCACAATAGCCAAAACCTGCAAACAGCCCATCTATCTATCAACAGGAGAATGGTTTAATGAATTTTGATATATTCATATAATGCCATGCTCTAGAGCAATGAAAAATAATGAGTTGTTGCTACAAACAGCAACATGGACAATAAACAAAAGAAGCCAGGCGGCAAAGGGTATATTCTGCATGATTCTTTTTATATGAGGTCGCTAACAAGTAAAACTAATCTGTGGTGATAGTGATCAGAAACATAGTTACAGCTGGGTACGGTGGCACATGTCTGTCATCCCAGCACTTTGGGAGGCTGAGACAGGAGAATCCCAAGTTCAAAGCCAGTCTCAGCAACGGCAAGACACTAAGCAACTCAGTGAGACCCTGTCTCTACATAAAACACAAAATAGGGCTGGGGATGTGACTCAGTGGTCAAGTACCCCTGAGTTCAATCCCTGGTACCAAAAAATAAATAAATAAATAAAAATAAAAAAAGAATTATAGTTACCTCACAGAGCAGGGACAGAGTGGGCATAGACAGAGACTACAACACAAACGGGACTTCTGGGGATGCAGGAAGTGTTATCTGTTGTCATCTAAGTGCTTAGTGGTTACAAGGGGGTGGTGTGTGTATGTATACACATGCCAAAACTCAAGAAGCTATACCTTTAAGATTTTCCTTGATAAGGGTTAGGGATGTAGCTCGGGGTAGAGCCTTCGTCTAGCATACATAGGCCCTGGGTTCCATTCCCAGCACCACTTTAAGAAAAAAAGTAAAGGATTGTATAATATGTATCCATTTATTTATTTATTTGTTATGGGGATTGAGCCCTGGAGCGCTTAACCACTGAGCCACGTCCCCAGCCCTTTTTTGTATTTTATTTAGAGACAGGGTCTCACTGAGTTGCTAAGGGCCTTGCTAAGTTGCTGAGGCTGGCTTTGAACACACAATCCTCCTGCCTTAGCCTCCTGAGCAGCTGGGATTATAGGCATGCAATATGTAACCTTTTAAAAGGTGCAGGGCCAAAGCAGGTAAGCCTGGCTATGCATCCTGGCAGGAAGAGGGGTAGGAGGCCCACCTTGCCCTCTCTTTGGAGGGAGCAGTTCCCAGTCATTGCAAAGAGCGACAGTGTTGTGCTTCCGATGGCCAGCCTCACATCCTGCTTATAATGGGTCCTCGTCCTGTGCCCCCCTTCTCTCCTCCAGGGAAGGTGTTTGCCAAGCCAGCACCCCTTCCATCCTAGGAGGGGTAGGGGAAGTGGGAGAAAGGAAAAGGGAGAAGGAAAAATGGAGGAGAGAGTGACGGACGGACAAGGGGTGGGGAGGGGCACACTCCCTCCGAGCTTCTAGTGGGGCTGGTTTGGGTGGCATGCATTTAATGAGGGCATCTTAGGCTCCCTAGGAGGAGTCATGGGGCTGGAGGCACCTGGGAGGCTGGAGAAGACAGATTCATTTCTGTGCATTTTGATGTAACATGAAGAGCATTTGCCCTGAGAGCTCAATGATATGCCAGCGCATGTCCCAGACGGGAAGGACGGAGAAAGCAGCTCTCTGGCAGATCTTCACGGGGGCGCAGATTCCTGCCGGTTTTCGCACCCAGAGCTAGCCTCCCCTGCAGGTGCAGGCGACGGAGCCAGTGCCCACACCCCAGGGCCCAGCCTGGCGTTCACCCCTGCCTGCCCTCTCTCTGCCACCTTCATCCCCCTGCTCCTTTCCATCCAACTACCAACTCTCTTTTCTGTTCCTCCCCTGTGTCTGTGTCCCCTCCCTGGCTCTTTCCACTTTCCTGTCCCTGTCTCTGCATCCATCTCCCATCACTTCTTCCACTACCCCTCCTTCCCCACCGCCTCCCCCGCCGCCTCTCCCTGGGCTTGCGCTTCCTCTCTAGCTCAATATAAATAATAGAAATTAATTTGTCAGCCAGCACACGCGGCCCAGCCGGCTCAGCAGCGAGCTGAGGAGGAAAGCTGGTTGAAATAATTATTCTTGACTTAAGAAACCGTTCTTTTTATTCCTGAAGGCTAATGGCGTAAGAGCAGCTCCTGGCCAGGCAGCACTGATGGCAGTGGACTTGGGGAGGGCAATCGGGCTCTTCTGGCCCTCCAGGAGTGGACAGACTCCACCACTCCATCCCACCCACACTCCCTTTAAAAGGCAAATGAGGTATGGGAAGGCACTCTCTGGGTTAATGCAGTCACAGGTTAGGTTTAGAGACAGGCTTGGTCATGAGGTTCGCTCCCTCCAGTCCCTAAATTCCTCTCTGAGAGGCAATGAATGTTCTCCCTCTGGTCAGGTGGAGGCAGAAGTGGAGAGGAAACCATTCCCCAAAGGGAAAGGAGTCTGAGGTTTACCCAGGTTCTACCGTATACCAGGCACTGTGCGAGTCCCACGACTCACAAGCACACATGGACTCCTTACAACCACCCCCTAGGAAGGAAGTCTGCCTACCCACCAGAAAATCCGAGCACATAAGGAACTTGTCCAAGGTCATAGGGACAAATCACCAATGATAAAGGGAGATATATGGATTCCACACCCTGCCCCAGCAAGAGGGCGGAGCCTGAGACATTTGGGGGGAACTGAGGGGCGCATCTGTCAGTCTCAGCAGTAGACAGGGGAGCATTCCAAGGCTTAATTGAAATGGAATAAATGAAGAAACTATTTACAGAGGGATGGGAAACTTCAAGGGTAGGAGTAAGAGATGATGGCACCTTAGGGCTAGTTGCCACCACAAACACAAAGTGGGAAAAGGAGGATGCTGTTCCAGAGACTGGCGTGAGCTGGAGCTGGGGGGCTGGTGGTCCACCCCATCGAAAGCCTCCCTGAGCCCTGGAGGGAAATGCAGCCTCTGCCTAACTGCAGCCTGGCAGAGAGCCGGGCTGGGACAAACACCCGGCCTCTCCCTCCTCCCACCCTCAGATCTTTTGCCAACACCTCCCATTGGAGGCACCTAGCTAGAAGCCAGAGAGCAAGCTCATGTCCAGGAAGGCAGCTGTAGAGGCTGGCCTTCCCTTCCCTGGCAGAAAACAAAGTGCAGGAGGGGAAAAGTGGACCTGAAAGGGAAAGAGAGTAACAGCCCAGGTGAGGAGTCCAGAAGGGGGCTTTGAGAAAACCCAAAGAGAGCCAAAAAAAAGAGAAAGGGGGATGCAAAACCCAAAGTAAGTAGTTTGGAGGGAAGAAGGGAGAATCCCTAGTCTGTTAACCAAATTCCTGTATGATGGCAGAGCCATCTCGCCTGATGGGGAGATACAAGTTGGGCATCCTTACACCCAGGCATTAATCAGGGAGCCAGAGAAACCTCTACAGAACAGGGACCTTAAGAGTGGCTGAATTACCAAGCAGGAGAGCCCTGTGTCCTAGAGAACTCTGCTGTCTGCATGCAAGATTGCAGGAAGGAAGCCTGGAACCAGGTATATGCCTGTAATCCCAGGGACTCTGGAGGCTGAGGCAGGAGGATCACAAGCTTGAGGCCAGCCTCAGCAATTTAGTGAGCTCCTGCCTCAAAAAAAAAAAAAAAAGGAAAAAAATTAAAGGGCTAGGGTGTAGCTCAGTGATAAAGCACCCCTGGGTTCAATACCCAATACTGGGGAGGCAAGGAGATTGCAGGAGGGAGGAAGAGAAGCAGCTAATTGGTAAGTACCAACTACCAAGCACGGGCACTTCAGAAGAGTTAAGGAACCAGAGTTGGTGACAGAGAGCACAGTTCACATCATAGCGTCAAAGTAGGAAAAGGCGTGGGAGAGGGAGAAGTGGCTGGAGGCGGGGAAATAGGGAGAACGAAGTCAGGGGAGGGGCGGGGCTCTCCGACCCCGCCCCGGCCCCGCCCGCTTCGTGCTGGAGGCGGGGGAGTGAGGCCCGGAGGGCGGTGGTTACTCAGTCCACGCGGGGGCGACGGGGCGCGGGCTGAGCCTGCGAGGGCGGCCGGGACTGGAGGATAGAGCGAGTACCCAGCTGGCCTGCCTGCTGCTCCCGCGGCCCCTCATCCCATCCATCTTCCTTCCACACAGCAGCCACCGGGATCTTTCCAAAACACAAGCCCGAGCCTGTCAGTCACGCTTGAGTCCCTCGGATGCTCCCCACTGTACAGATCAAGTCTAAAGTCCTTCACGGCTGACAGGGCGCCCCATCTGCACCCCACCCGCCCCCAGGTTGAATCACCAAGTGTCGGAAAGTGTTCTGCCCGCCCCTGATGCAAGTACTTCTCTCGTCTTAAAACTCTCCCCTCCATGAGTGCCCCCACCTGGCGGTCTCTCGCTGGGCTCAACCTGGCTGTCACTTTCTTAGGAGCCTTTAAACCATCTCCCACCCCCCACCGCCCCCACCCGGCCACTTTCTAGTGGTTTCATTGCAAAACTTATCACACAGTATGCCACAAAAGTGCTTGCCTATATTCTTATCTTTGTCTCCCCGGAGTCAAGGGTCTTTGATTTGCTGGTTCTTGCAACCCCATAACCAAGGGACACGGAACATACATGGCTTTATGGGTCTATGTATAATATCTGCAGAAGCAGACTCAAGACATGGATGCAGCTGGTTGTCTCTGAGAAGAACTGAGTGTGCAGGGACAGGAAGGGGGGCAGTTTGTGGCTTTGTGATTTTTGGACTATATGAAATATAGTAACCTATTCAGTAAAGAAAAAAATACACAATTAAAACTAAGAGGGAGGGGGCTGGGCTGTGGCTCAGTGGTAGAGCGCTTGCCTCGCATGCATGAGGCACTGGGTTCGATCCTCAGCACCACATAAAAATAAGTAAATAAAATAAAGGTATTGTGTCCATCTGCAGCTAAAAAAAATTAAAAAAAAAAAAAACTAAGAGGGAAACATTGGCTAATTAAATGGGTGGCCTTGTATGTGGAATGTGAGGGCTTAGCTGGAGCAACTTGCTACTGCCACCTGGCCCCCCAGGGATTTCCACTCCCGGATTGCTCTTGAGGAAGTTGTGCCAAGCTCCATCCCAGTGCAAGGAAGTGGGTCTTTCCTGGGTGAGCAAGGTGTGGGGGAGACCCCTCAGGACCACAGACAACAGCTCAGGGGAAAGGCTGGATGTGGGTGGAGCTCCCTGGGTCTCTGTGTCCCTCCCTGCTCTGCAGACCTACTGACTGATGGCCTTCAGCCTCTCCACTTCCACCAAGGGCAGAGCTGAGAAGATACTCTAATAGGAAGGATATAAATTAGACAGCAGAGAGAACTTCCCAGAAAGAAGGGACTGAGCTATCATCTCTTTGTCATCTATCCTCATAGGACACCAGGGCTGACTAAGGGGCAGAGGCTGTCTCTATCTCTGTCCTGCAGTAGATCAACTGCGTGTTCCTCCCCTTGAACCGGGACCAGTGAAGTAGTTCTGGAGGGGCCCACATCAAAGTACAAGCCCCCCAACCCTCCTTGCTCCCCTGCCTCTTACCCCAGGCCTCCCCTGAGCTAGTGTCCACTCTCTACAGCATCAACCAGCCAATAAACACAGGAAGTCCTCTTAAAGAGAAACCATATTATGAAGCTCACTGAAGAGCCCAGCAGAGACCAAGGGTCATCGATGCACAAAAAAGGGAAAACTTCATCTCTCTGCTCCCTTGGCTGGGTGGAGAGAAAGTCCAAGCTTTCAGAGGGCTCCCACACACCCCATACCCTGCCCAGCCACTACATACACTTTCCTTTTCATTTGCAGGTGACCACCCTGAGGTGCCCCGGCTTTGGTCACCATGTTAGTTGGGAAGCTTTATCCCCCATCCCTCCCTCAGAGGGCAAACCCGGCCCTCCCTGCGCAGACCAGCATCCCACCCCAGCCTCAGGCACCCGCACAGTGGAGGGCTGGCTCCCCCCTGCTCCCTGTGGACTCTGCAGGAGACCTTCCTGAGCTCCTCCAGGCTCAGGGCATGTGTCCTCAGCAGTAAAATACAGCAAACCCTGGAGGTCTGAATGAGGCAAAGCACTTTCCAGGGCTTCGAACACTGCCTATTCTCAAAAGAAATACAGCAAAAAGAACCAATCAGATATAAATAAATAGACAAGCGAAAGGAAATCTAGCAGAATAGAGGACGGAGAGGAGGGCAGGGAGAGGACTGGAGGGGAAAGGGGGAGGGAAAGGGGGAATCATAAACTGAAATCGAATTCCATGCATGTATGATTTTGTCAGGATGAACCCAACCACTATGTATAAAGCTCTAATAAAAATAAATATATAAAAAAAGAAATATAGCGAATTATTCTTTGGATCTGGGAAGGGTTCATGCCATTTGCTCAGTGTCTGGGGAAAACCTCAGGACACAATCCCACATACCAAAAGCAATACCCCTCCCAGGTGACTTGGGGGAGAATTAAGGGAAGAGGCACTTACCTGCTCCTAAAGCAGTGGGCAGGAGTCAGGACTAGTGGGTGCTCATCCTGCCCTCTTTGAAAGAGACCCTGATGTCCCCACCCTCCTTTCAACAGAGCTTTTTCTTATTCACCCTGCTTCAGGAGGCCAGTGCTGAGGGTGTCCTCAGGGGATTTGCAGGAGGGTGGGACATAAGTAACACCCTGGGAGACATTACCATTGTATATATATATATTTTTTTTAACTGAGATATAACATATTTGCAGTAAAGTGTACCAGACTGAGGTGTACAGCACAATTAATTCTTACATATATATATATATATACACTCATGTAACTGCCAGACACATCAAAATATAGGACATTGCCACATTATCAAGCAACTCAAAATATGTACCCCATCCCCCAGGCAGTGCCCCTCCAAAGGTAACCACAATTGTGATTGCTATGGCCACAACAATCTTCCTGAACTTCATATAAACAAAATCATAGAGGACATGATGTTGTTTTACCTGGTTTCTTTCACTCAACATTGCATCTTTGAGATCCGTCTATGTTACTGCATATAGTTATAGGAATTATTTTTCATTACCCAGTAGTATTTTGTTGTAGAATATAAATATATATATTTATATATTTATATATATATAAATTCTGATATAATTATATTTATTTATTCAACTTTTATTCATGTTATTTATTCACAATGTATTTTTTCAACTTCTTGTTGGTGGACATTTGAACTCTTTGCAGTTCTTGGCCATTATTAACGAAGCTGCTGTGAACATCCTTGTTATCTGCCTTTTGATGAATCCATTAGCATTATTTTGAGACACATACTTGACTTTTAAACTAAACAACAATGTATCACTTTTTCACCTTCTCCTACTGGGCTGTGCCATGCTGGGATGAGATTACACCATACCATGGGCCTGTCTGAGGGATAAGAGGGCAGACGTAAGGTCCTGATAGGCCCCACAAGCCTCCAACCACAGCCTTGGGTCTTTGTGCCACTCCTGGCACAGCTGAGGTCTCGGCCAAGGTCTGTACCTTGAACCTGGGAGCAGGGAAAATCAGAACAGATTCTTAAAAACTGCTTGGCTCTGTCTGGCCCAGATTTTATGTATGGCATAGATTCTATTTTACAGATAGAATGATAGAACCACCTGGGTTCAAATGGTGGCTCTGCCTGCTACTAGCTCCATGGTCATGGACAATTTCAAGTCCTCTGAGCCTCTCAAGTTCATTTCCTCATCTAGAAAAATGGCAATAATAATATTTACCTCATAGGGTTGTCAGGAGAAGTACATAACAGATGTAAATCACCTAGCATAGCGCTTGGCATCTATAACAATGTTGGTTTTCCCTTGTTTGTTTTCTGCTCAAGGTCACAGAGTTAGTAAGCAGAAACACGCCAGAAGAGCTCTGGAAAGGAACAGAGTGAAAAGAAACATTCTGGAGTGCCAGATTAGGAAATGTGGCAATGTTTTATATCTTGGTATTCCTGATACTCAGCGAAATACTTAGCATACAGTTGGCGCTCAAAAAGGTGTGTTAGTAACAGAGTGAAGAAATGAAGAAATAGATCCAGAGATTCACGTAAGCTGCTCTTTAGCCATATTTCAGACTGGTTGCCAAGAGGAGTTCATTGGGATGGAGAAACCAGCTGGGAGGGCCCACAGGGTTTCTGGGTGTCGGTGAAACATGATCCACTGACAAGATCTTACCTGAGCCAGAGAGCACACGGCAGGGAGCAGAGGGAGGGGGCTGCAGGATAAGAAGTCTTGGAGCAGGAGCTTACGAGAGGCTGAGGGAGCCACTGGGCAATGAACGCAGTTCTCACTGGGACATCCCACATAGGGCTCGGGATGGATTTAGCTGGGCGAAGAGGTCAGCCAGGGCACTGGGGAGACAATCTAGGCTGGCGCCACCTCCATCCCTCCGTAAACCCAGGAGTGTAGCAAGCAAGTTTGCAAAGCATGTGCTGTAAACGGGCAGGGCATCCCCTCTGGGATTCCTGCTCCCGCCTCCAGAACGCTGGGTTTGTTCAACAGCTCTTTCCTGTTTGGGGTGACTCATCGCCGAGGTGTCATCGAATGCAGAGAGTTCCAGACAGAAAGGGCCTCCTGGCCGGGTCCATCTGCTCAGACTCTCAAGGCAGCATTGCTACTGCAGTGTTTTCAGGATGGCCACAAGGGGGCGAGAGGGAGCCAGGCCTGGCGTCCTTGCCATTAGGGAGATTCTGGTGCGGAAGAGCACTAAACAGGGAGTCAGAGGGCGTCGGCACTAATCCTTCCTGGGCTTCCTACATCCTGGCCACCTCTGTGTCTCCACTATCTTCAAAATGGAGCTGATGATTCCTCTCCTGCTTAAAACCCGGGCATCTCATCCGTCCTCTGGGCTTGTGCCTCAGTTTCCCTAAGGCAGGGAAGTCTTCCTGGTGGATCTATATGGTTCATCATACTCCTATTTTGTTCCCCAGGAAAGCCTTAGGGCAGCTACCTTCCTCGAAATGATGTCTTTCAAATGCATCAAGGGTGGGAATAGGGGAGGAGAGGGCGTGGCGGTGCCAAGTGGGCCCCGTGCAAAATGCTTTGCTTTCACCCTCTCTACTAATCCTCACCAACACCCTTTAGGATACTCAAGTGCCAGGGGCACCCTTCCTGTTTGTTCACTTTTGCACTGAGCTATAACTTCCATGCAGTAGAATGCCCTAATCAGAAGTACACACGCAGCCAGGTGGGGTGGTGCACACCTATGATCCCAGCAACTTGGGAGGTTGAGGCAGGAGGATGGCAAGTTTGAGGCAGCCTTAACAATTTAGTAACACCCTGTCTCAAAATAAAATATGAAACCTTTTAAAAACACTAGGTGTGTAGCTCAGTGGTAAAGCATCCTGTGTTCAATCCCTAGTACCAAAGCGTGTGTGTGTGGTGGGGGGAGTGTACATACAGCCCAGTGCATCTTCACATACACGTACGCCTGTGTGACCAGATCAAGACAGAACATTTTCAGGGCCCCCTGTGCTTTGTCCCAGTCAATACCCTCCATAGGTAACCTTCATTCCCACATCAAAACAGCATTTTTGCCCATTACATGGATGAGGATACTGAGGCTTAGGGATATGAAGTGATGTGCCCATAGCTAGAAATAGCACTGATTATGCTTTTGGAGGCAGAGGGTGGTAGGAGAGCTGGAAAGGGGACATCAGCCGGCTGAACCCAACCTCGCCACTCAGTGGACTTGCAGCCTCCCCCCCCCCCTCCCCGCACAGCCATCCACCTGGCAGGGAGCATGTCTACTTCTGCCGGCCGCTGCTGCACACCCCTCCTCTCCGCCTGTGCTGGTGCCAGAATGCCTCACCTTGATTGGAGGACCCCCTAGGAGAGCAGAACCGTGTCCAATCCCAAAAGGCTTAAGCCTGCAAGCCTTTACTTGAGAAGTGATTGAGGCTTAATTCTAGGAGCGAAATTGAGCAATTTCCTATTAGTAGCTGATAATCCCTCTCCATAGCCCAGCACTTGGCCACCCTGGTGTGCTGCAAAGTGTCATGCAGGACTCTTCTCCCTCCCACGTCCTCTCTGGGGCCTTGTCTGGGCTTGGGCTGCAAGATTCTATCCCTTGGGGCTATTGCATAAGAAGTGACTCCAGTCCTTTTAGGACCCTTGACCTCCATGGCCAGTGGCATCATGAATATTTGCCAGACCCTCCGGCCCTGTGGGGCCTGCTGCAGAGCCTGTGTTTTGATGCAGATTGTCTTGATCTTGGCCTCGGAATCTTCTGTAAACACCTCGCCTTATCCTCCTGATCATAGGAAGCAGCTTGGTTTACCAGGAAGAACACTGGCTCTGGTGTCTTACAGAGATGGGCTGGAGTCTCAGCTCTGGCAACTTCTCCACTGTGTGACCTTGAGTAGGTTACTTGAACTCTCTGTGGCAAAGACTGCTAGGGTTGCCTCTCTTCTTCCCCGGCAGTAGAACCTCCAAGTTTTAGCTCCAGCACACAGCCACCCAGAGGACATGGTGACCATGTAATTAAGTTTTTGGCCAGTAGTCTAAAAGGACAAGTGTCATGTGTCAGCTTTGGGGAACCATTCTTAAAGTCATGTGCCTTGTGCCTCCTTTTCTATTCTTCTACCTGGAACAAAGCTGTGATGTCTGGAGCTCTCGCCACCACATTGGACCATGATGACAAAGAGTGTGTCCTAAGGATGGTGGAGCAGTGACACCTGAGGACTTGATACAACAGAGCTGCCTTATTGGCCAGAACAGCTCAACTCTGGACTTTCACATAAGTGAGAAATAAATTTTGCTCTTGGGTCTCTGTTACTTGCAACAGAACCTATTTCTAGCTAACATATCCTCTCAATCTCTGTTTCCTGGTATGTAAAATGAAGATAATGATGTTTACCCAAAGGTTGTTCTGAAAGAGATCAAGGAGGGTAACATATAAAAAGAGCACACGTGGGGCTGGGACTGTGGCTCAGTGGTAGAGCGCTTGCCTCGCATGCTTGCACCTCTGGGTTCAATCCTCAGCACCACATAAAAATAAATAAACAAAGATATTGTGTCCATCTACAACTAAAAAAAATTTTTGAAAAAAAAGAGCACATGTGCATTGGGAATGCTAACCCCCCATCCTCCCTCCACCCCATGCCCGTCTCCTTTAGTGCATGCATGGCATGTCCAGTGCTGCACTGGGTACCACCGAGAATATAGAAGTCAAAGGTGCAGTGATACCCTCGGGGGCTCCTGTGCCATGGAGCATCCAATGGGTAAACAGACAACACAACTAGTGTGGCCTGTGCTCAGCGAGTAAAATAAGAGGGTCACCAAGGCACAGAGGAGGAGTGCCCCATCTAACTGGGTGGAAGATGCAGAGCCAGGTGGGGCTTTCTGGAGGAGGTGAAGCCAGAGCTGAACCCGAAAGTTAGCTCAAGGGGAAGGAATTCTGGTAGAGGACCCCATGAGTAAAGGCCTGGAGGCTTGGCTGCAGGGGCCATGTTTATGGAACTTCAGGAAGCCATTAGGGTTAAAGCCTAAGGGGGAAGAAATAGCTGCAAGAGATGAAGTGTTGGTCTGGGATTGTGGCTCAGTGGCAGAGCGCTTGCCTAGCATGTGTGAGGCACTGGGTTCGATCCTCAGCACCACATAAAAATAAATAAACTAAAGGTATGGTGTCCATGTGCAACTAAAAAATATATTAAAAAAAAAAAAAAGATGAAGTGTTACCTGCCATAAACTGTCTCTCTAGGTCACATGGGCCAGAACCCTTGCCTGACCTTGATTACGGAGAAGTGACTGGAGTAAGAAATATATGTGCGTGTGTTTTGGAGCAGGAGTATATACACATATCTACACACGCACACAGAAAGAATAAGATCACATACGTGCAAAACTGGGCTTGTTATACTCTGCTTGCAAGCAGCAGAAACTAACTTAAGCAAGAAAAGGGAAATTTCTTAGAGTGAGGAGCCGGGCATGGTGGCACACTCCCTTAATCCCAGCAACTCCAGAGGCTGAGGCAAGAGAATTGTAAGTTCGAGGCCAGCCTTAGTAATTCAGCAAGGCCCTAAGCAACTGAGCAAGACCCTGTCCCCAATTAAACGATTAAAAAAGGGCTGGGGATGTGTCCCAGTGGTCAAGCAACCCTGGGTTCAATTTCCAGTACCAAAAATAAAAATAAAGACTGAGGAATATTTTATGGAATCCAAAGCCATCATCACAGCTGGGCCGCAATATCCAAGGTCTTTGCCCCAAATGAGCATAAACTGTAGGGCCAGCTTCAGGTGGAGTCTGACTTGGGCTCCCTGTAGCTCTCACTTGCTCCCCCCCCCCCAGTCTCAAAGTCAAATTCCTAGGTAGAACTCAGGGCAGTTGTCACCCCTGTCCAATCCCAGGGACCAATGATCATAGCAAACTCACTAGGCCCCCAGGGAGACCTTCCCTGTAAAAGGAAGGCAGTGGGATGATTTGGGGGATAATGGAAGACAGGGAACCAGCCTCTTAGGAATGTGAGCAATAAGAAGCAATCAACTTAGAGACTAAGATGAGATCCAGGTGTCCTCCTTCCCAATCCAGGGTCCTACCACCAACAATGGGAATAATAATGGTGATGATAAGGCCTACGCCATACTGAGGATTTATTCTATGGCTGGGTGCTGTTCTAAGCATTACTTCCTACTTTACAGACGAGGACACTGAGGCAGAGCAGGGTATTAATTCAGTTGAGGTCTCACTGTTAGAAGCCAGGATTTGTGCCGGGGCATTGTGGTGTCAGATGATGACTTTGTAACCATTCTGAGGCACCGTCTTACCCCTGCCAGGTTACGGAGATTCTGCTATGTGTCTTGGAGTCTGTGTCCCCAATCCACACGCACATGTAAGTATGTGCACACGCAGCACAACTTGGGAGCATACCATACTCTGTTTGGCTTCTGGCTCAGGCTAACTCACAGAAAAGTGCCTGAGACAAAAATGTGTGACCCTGCTGCCTGGGTCTCAAATCAGGGCCAAATATCCCAGATTGGATCATTGGAAACCTGGTGCCTTCTCTCCTGTCAAACCTGCTCCCAGGAAAGCATTTGAAACTCATTCTCACAAGCATGGAATTGACTGAGAAGAGCTTAAAATACTACCCTGTGTAAAATTCACAGGACCAGGAGAAGATGAATTAAGCCACTCGGCAAGGCTTTATTGGAAGGCGAGCCCTCGGACCATTTCCCCGTCCATCAGAGCGGGTAGGGAGAAATGGCACCGGAGATTCCGTGCTTAGAGAATTTCAAGAAAACCCGGTCAGGAAGGGGAGGGGTTGGGTACAGGAAGAGAAGGCCATAGTCCTTCCTGATGGGTCAGGAAAACTCGCTGATTGACAGGAGGCATGTCCACTAGTGACGTCACATCTGGCTTGCAGCTCTGACCAGCTTCCTTATTTGGGCATCTT
>PVHX01024629.1:0-23679 GCA_004024805.1 Geosciurus inauris | reverse complement strand
TTTTTTTTTTTTTTTTTTTTTGGTACCAGGGATTGAACTCAGGGGCACTCGACCCCTGAGCCACATCCCCAGCCCTATTTTGTGTTTTATGTAGAGACAGGGTCTCACTGAGTTGCTTAGTGCCTCGCCATTGCTGAGGCTGGCTTTGAACTCGCGATTCTCCTGTCTCAGCCTCCCTAAGTCCTGGGATTACAAGCGTGAGCCACCGCGCCCGGCTAGTTCCAGGACTTTTTCCAATTCTTTTGGATTTTCTACATAGACGATCATGTCTTTTGTGGACAAAGACAGATTCTGTCCACTCCGTGTGCCTTTCATTTCCTTTTCTGGTCTTATTGCCTTAGCCAAGACTTCCAGTTTGGAGTTGGAAAAGCTGTGGTATGAGGGGATGTTCTTGCCCTGTCCCTGATCTGAGAGGAAAAGCTTTGCCTCTCTCACCACTGAGTATGATGTTAATTTCGAGTTGTTGCAGACATTCTTTATTGAGTTGAACAAGTTCCTCTCTATTCCTATTTCCTGAGAGTTTTTTTATGTTTTAAATCATGTGTGGATATTGATCTTATTTAACTTTTTTTCTGCATCTATTGATCTGATGATATGGTTTTTCTTCTTTAGCCTGCTGATGTAGTGGACAACATGAACTGATTTTTGAATATTGAACCAGCCTTGTATTCCTGGAATAAATTTCTCTTGATCATTGTTATACATTATCAAGTTATACTTGAGAATATTTTGTCGAGGATATTTGAGATTGTGTTCACAAGAGATATTGTCCTGTAGTGTTCTTTGCTTGTAGTGTCTTTGATTTTGCTATTCAGGTAATGTTGGTCTCAGAAAATGAGTTAGAGAATGTTCCCTTTGGCTTCTAGATTCTGAAAGAAGTTGCAGAGAATTGTCATAATTTCTTCCTCAAATGTTTCATAGAATTAGTCAGTAAACCCATCTGGGCTTTATGTTTTGGAAGATTGTTAATTAATGACTCAGTTTCTTCAGTAAGTATGGTGCTGCTCAGGTTGTCTATTTATTCTTGTATGAATCTGGTCAGATTAAGTCTTTCAAGGAAAGACTTAATTAAGTCTTTAATTAAACTTAATAAGACTTTTGGTTAATTTTATAATTTCATGTTATAAAATTAGTAGGCATAGAGTTAACCATGATATTTCTTTACTGTCCTTTTAATGTCTGTGAGATCTGTAGTGATGGCCCCTCTTTCATTTCTGATATGTCCATCTATGTCCTCTCTCTCTCTCTTTGTCTTGGCTTAGATGGAGGCTGATAAATTTTCACAATCTTTTCAAAGAACAAGTTTTTGGTTTCATTGATTTTCTCTATTGATTCCATATTTTCAATTTCAATGATGTCTACTCTAATTCTCAGTTTTTCTTCTGCTTACATGGGAACTAATTACTCTTATTTTTCTAGTTTCCTAAGCTGAAAGTTTGAATCACTTATCTTAAGTCCTTGAGTCTTTGCTAGTAGGTGCCTTCAATGCTGTGAGTCCCCTCTAAGCACCTTCTGCTACATCCAACAAATTTTGAGAAGCTTTGTTTTGTTTTCATCTAGTTTAAAATATTTTTAAATTTCTCTTGAGATTTCTTCTTTGACATGAAGCCTTATTTCATTTGGAAGTATTTGGGTTTATCTGTTATCCTTATACTATTGATTTCTAGTTAAATTCCACTGTGATCTGAGAATAGTCATTGCATAATTTCTATTTCTTTAAATTTGCTGAAGTGTGTTGTATGGCCCAGAATGTGGTCTAGCTTGGCAAATGTTCCCTTTGAGCTTGAGAAGAAGGCATGCGCTGCTGTACACCTGCTGGATAAAGTAGTCTATAGATGTCAGTTATATCCGGTTGATTGATTGTGATGTTGATTGAATTCAACTATGTCCTTCTTGGTTTTCTGTCTGTTGATCAGAGGAGTGTTAAAGTCTACAACAGGAGACTCCTCTGTTGTTCCAGGCAGTTCTGTTGGTTTTGGCTTGAATGAGGATGGTCCATTGTTAGAAACATACACATTAGAAATTACTGTGTGTTCTTGAAGAGTGGGCCCCTTTATCAGTACATTATTTCCCTCTGATAACTTACCTCTCTCTGAAATATGCCCTAATTACTAGAATTTAGAAGTAGTCCTTAATGTTTTTTTCTAAAATCATTTCTGTGTTTTTATAACCTTTTATACTAGCTTTTTCAAGTACCATAGGGGGAAATCTGTTAGAATCTTTTATTCAAATACATTGCAGTCTTATTTAGGAAGAATTTACATCTTAATGACACTGAGTCTTTCTATTTGTGTAAACATCTTATGCAGGTCTAAAAAATATAGGTTGGTCCGCTTTTATGATTGTGAATCTTTTCTGTATTTATTTCGTTAAGTAGTGAAATAGACTACTAGAGGCATACAGGAATTCTATTGCTTTTGTGCCCAGAAAACTTCTGTCTTTGTACTAGGTTATGGTTTGGATATGAGGTGTCTCCCTGTGTTAATGCAGGAATGTTCAGAGGTGACATGATTGTACTGAGAGCTGCAGCCCCGTTAGCCCATCTTAGCTGGAATGGCTAACTAGGTTGTAACCGTGGGTAGGTGGGGCCTGGCCAGAGGAAGTGGGACACTGGGGGATCCCTGGAAGGAGTGCCTTCCCTGTGGCTCTTTCCCCTCTCTCTCTGCTTCCTGCTGCCACGAGAGGAGCAGCATCCTTCCCCAGGCCCTTCCACCATGCTGTTCTGCCTCGCCTTGGCCTAGAGCAATGAAATTTACCCACCAAAGACTAAACCTTTGAAACCATGAGCCAAAATAAAATTTTCCTTCACTAAGTTATTCTTGTCAGATCTTTTGGTCACAGCAACAAAAAACTGACTACCACATACTACTTATACCCATTGTTCATAGATTATCTTGTGAACTGTCATTCTCCAGTGTTTGCACCCTCGAATTTTTTTTCTTGTCTTATTGCATTGTCTGAATCCACCAGGACATTGTTGAACATAGTGGTAAGCTGTGCTTCTTTGTCTTGATCCTGACTTTAGTGAGAATACTTTGAAAATTTAGTGATTAAGTATTATGACAACCCTGACCATGTGGCTACATTTCAGATAGATATGCCTTATCAGGTGTGGCAGAGTCAGCAAATGGACTCTCTTCCCCATTACCCATTATTTTTTCCTTTCAGCATTAGAACCCCTTTATATTTTCTTTTTTTTTTCTTTTGGTACCAGGGATTGAACTCAGGGGCAATCTACCACTGAGCCACATCCCCAGCCCTATTTTGTGTTTGATGTAGAGACAGAGTCTCACTGAGTTACTGAGGTAAAAGCACCTTGCCTTTGCTGAGGCTGGCTTTGAACTCACGATTCTCCTGTCTCAGCCTCCCAAAGTGCTGGGATTACAGGTATGAGCCATCATGCCCGGCGCCCTTTGTATTTTCAAAGAATACACACTACCCATGTGATTCTACATTTGCAGTCTTCCCTGCAGCCTAGGGCGACCACACAGCTAAGCTGTCATTAACATGAAAATTCATCCTCTTTTCGTCTCTGTGGATGTGTTGGTGGTGAACCCACACTGGCCCTTGTGGATGAGGATGACATCTGAGGGCATGTGGGACACCATGACAGGAGATGTCTGTGTCCCTGGTGAGCTCAGGGAACAGGGTCACCTCGTCCCAGAAGCAAACTCCCCTCTGCTCCAGCTACCCTGTCTTGGGTCTCTGTTCACCAGTGTAGCCTGAATCTCATCTAAATGAATTTGAATTAGGAAATCTCATCCTCTCCATAGTTTGTGAAGAATTTTAAAAATCAAAGAAGCTAAATTTTATTGAAAATCTTTATCTATCAAAATTACCAAACCGGATGTTTTTCTCCTCTCCTTTCCTCTTTTAATGTGTGTGCTATTGTTGATGGCTAAATTTTTGCATTGAGTACTCTCCTGAATTTGTGGAATGAACTAAAATGAGTTATAATTATTTTAGTGCACTAGTAAATTTGTTTTGCTAGTTTTCTCTTAAAAATTTAAACAATCTTTGTGTAAGGTGGAGATTGGTGTAACCGTTTCTTTACATGAGCCATCTTAACTTTCATGACACTGGGTTCTGCTAGTCTCACAAAAGAGCTGGCTTGTGTCTGTGTTTCCCTGGGCCCCGGAAGCCATGTATGTGACACAGGGGTTGCTTGTTCCTTGAAGAGGTGCTGAGTCTTGCTGCAATGCTCTCTGGCGTGGTGGCTTTGCTTTGTTTGAAGGCGTGTTTTTGCAATCAGTTCAGTTTGTGATTAGCTATTGGTTCATTCGCATCTCCTATTCCATGGTGAGCTAAATTTAGGAATTAGTTTTCCTTAACAACCTGTCCATCACACTTCCGTTTAGAATTTACTAAAGCCAAGTCTATCGCAGTGCCCTTCACCAGTTCCTTTCGCTACTGTCTGTTGGGTTTCTTCCTCACTCTTAACGTGTCGGCTCATGGTGGTTTTTCTTGCTTGGTCTTCTTGGGAATTTTTTGTTTTACTTTCTCAGAGGATGACATTTAGCCTTTGCTGATCACTTTTATTTTTCTTTTTCCAAAAAACATTTTTTTTTTGTTCCTGGAGATTGAACTCAGGGGCACTCGACCACTGAGCCACATCCTCAGCCCTATTTTGGGTTTTATGTAGAGACAGGGTCTCACTGAGTTGCTTAGCGCCTCTCCGTTGCTGAACTCGAGATTGTCCCAGCCTCCCAAAGTGCTGGGATTACAGGCGTGCGCCACTGCATCCGGCTTGCAAAAATTTTTAATTGGTGCATTATAATCATACACAACCACGAGGTTCTCTTACGTATTTGTACATGCACACACCACATCCTTTGGGGCTTCCATTCTTTACTTTTCTATGATACACGTCTGCTCACGTCTGCGGTCCTCAGTTATTGTTGCTTGTGCCATTTGCATTAATGATGTGGCACATGTGTTTGTGAGTTTGCTTGTTTAGAATGAAGTGCAGAGGTTCTAGTGGCGTCTCAGCGTGGTTTCAGGAAGCTGCTCTCGGATGCCCTCTTCCTGGCTGCCTGGCGTCAGAGCTGTGGACCCAGCAGCCGCCAGCTGCGAGGAGCCTCCGGCTTCCACACTTAGCATGCTTGGCTCTCACCATCTTTTTATGCTGACTTTTAAGTTGGTCACGTGGTGGTCAGAGAACACGGTCCATAAGAAAATCATTCTTTGAAACTCATTGGACTTTATTTTTGGCCTGTAGGGCTTCAGGTTTTGCCAACAGCTTCTCTGTTTGGAAGGAAGGTTAAACTCTCCTGCAGAAGGGAGTGGCAAAGGCCCACCCGGAGGCTGTTCACGCTGTCCAGCTCTGGGCCGCACAGGCACTTCAACATCCTGACACATGGGTCCACGTGGCCTTGGAGGGGAAGTAGGGCAGGGGTTATAGCTCCATTTTATAGAAAAGAAGACTGAGGATCAGAGAGGGAAAGGAATGTGTGGGAAGTCACACAGCCTCCTTGCAAGAGGGAGCTGTGGAGGGCTGTCACTGGGGCCTGTGGTGGAGGCACACCCTGCCGTGGGGGGCACCCTGTGATGGCTGGCAGGAACAGTGTGGAATAACAAGAAGAGCAGGATGTGGCACGGCGGGCACGAGGGCTTTGCCACACTGGAAGCCTCAAGCACAGACTGGTGGTCATGGAGAGTGCCACTGGCCGGGCATTCTCACAGACTCCACACTCACTTAACCAAGTGGCCCAGGTGACGTCTGTCCTCCAGGAAGCTGGACCCTGACTGCCGAGACTTCTGCAGCTCACTCGGCCCAGGCTGGAGACCTGCGTGTTGCCCAGGTCCTTCCTGCAGTCATCAGGTCAGGCCTCTGCTCTCACACCAGCCTCCAGCTCCCACGCCAGTCTCCAGCTCCTGAGCCAGCCATGCCGTTTCCTGTGGGGACTCCCTTCTGCCACGATTTCCAGTCCATGCCATGGGTCCCTTAGGGCTAAGGCTTTCTGCCACCTCCTCCAGGAAGCCCTCCGTGGTCTCCATGCTGGGATGGAAGCCACCCTGCCCTTCGGCAGCTACGGGGTCTCCCCACCATGGCTCTGATGGCTTGGTGCTGTTGCTCTCACTGGTCAGTGGGGATGGCACCTGCCAGTTCCTGATTCTGGCTCTGGCCACTGTGTTCGCTGACCCATGAATAGTTGTCCCTGAGTGCGGGAGGATGTGGCATGTCCCTTTCCGCTCTGTCTTGTGGTCCCCGGATGGCAAGCTCCTGCCTGCTGACCAAGGTCAATGGCCTTTCCAACGGCCTTCATTAGCAAGTGGCATCTTGCTGAGTCAGCCGGGACCCCCACCCAGCCCTGTTCAGGGTCACTAGGTCCCTGGGGAATGTGGCCGAGGGCGACTGGCTGACAACAGGGGCCATTGTCCTCGCCTGCTGCGGATGGAGTCAGCCCCGGCCCATCTGGACAGGGCAGGGGTCACGACCTCAGTGCCCCAGGGAGGTCCTGCGAGCCCCAGCGTGGCCAGGCTGGGGAGGTGGGGGCACAGATGGGCAGCAGGAGTGAGGGGCCCTCCAGGGACCTGTGTTAGGGCTTGAGGGGCAGCTTCACCTCCACCCCCACCTCCTGCACCCACGAGGGACTCCTGTACAACATCCCTGGTGGGGGCTCCGGCCACATGTCCAGCAGTGGGCTTGGCCCCCTCCACACTGTCACCTCCACTCTGGACACCTGAGGTTCTAACTGCTTCAGGGCACTTGAGTTCTAACCCAGGCTGGTGGCCCTGTGGGCTGACCCTGTTGGCCCCAGTGAAGTTGGAGAGGCAGGCCCTGGGGGCTTAGCCCTGACCCAGCCGCCTCCCCTTCTGTCCTCATCCCCCTGCTCCTCAAAGAAGGGGTCTCACTGCCCTGCCTCAGCCCCTCTGCTGGGCACAACACAGCTGGCCCTGCTGACCCCAGCTGGGTGGCCACCTGTGGGCTGCGCTGAGTGCCTCCATCTCTTGGTGGCTGTCTTCTGCCCTGTGACACACAGGGGCCTGGCACTCAGGGCAGAAGCCACCTGCATGGAGCAAAGCTGGACCCACCCCAAGAGGACAGCCACCGCCGAGGGCACTGGGCACAGCTTGAGCTGCGGGTGCTGCCCTCTCTGCCCAGGCTGCCCTCGCTGCTGCCCGGCTCCGTGGCTTCCGAGTCTCCAGCAGGAGCTTCCCAGGCCCCATGCCCCGCCTCTTCCCAAGGCCACGCCGCTCTGCAGGGCTGGAGCCAAGGTCCTGGTCACCTACGACTCTGGCTGTGGCGCTCGAGCACCCCTTGATGGCTCCTGGGCTGTTGCTGACGTCACAGGGGGACCGTGAGGTGCCCGTGGTCGAAGCCGGTGCTCCACTCTGTTGCCAGGTGCACGCAGCATGGCCTCTGCTCTGCCGATGAGGAAACCGGGGCTGGCGACTTGGGGCGGCTTACGCTCCGCTGAGCCTCCTGCCAGGCTGGCTGCAGAGCCTGGCCTCTGTCCCTGACTGCAGCAGAGGCTCCTGCAGGGCAGGTGACCCCTGGCCTTCACCATCTGGGCTCCACCGAGCCCTGGGCTAAGCCCGTGGCCCCGCCTAGGGTGCCTGTCTCAGCGAGCTGGCCTGAGACCCCCCTTGCCTGCTGCCCCCTCAGTCGCCCTGGACTTTACCAGGCCAGCGGCTGGCAATCCCCGAGCGAGGCCTGCGCTCCTGTGGCCAGGCTTCCGCTTGGGCTGCTCCTTCGCTTGCCTTCCCCGCTGTCCTGCCTGGGCCCCACCCAGCTCCGAAGGCCCAGCCGAAACGCTCCCAGAGGCCCACGAGCCACGGTTAAAAGGGCCATCGGGTCGCCATGTCCTGTCAGGCGCCAGCTGAGGGCTCGCAGCTCTCCCTGGAGACCCAGGGAGCCCACAGCCGTCTCTGCCCAGAGCTTCCAGGAGGTTCTGCTCGCCGGCAGGGCTGGGACCCACTCTGCGCCCCTCTCCGTGAGGGGCTCCAGGCTGCCTCCCCAAAGGACCAACCCGCTGCCCGACGTCTCTGAGGCAGGAGCTCGGTGCTGCCGCTGGGGCATCCAGCCTCGGGCCCACGGGCGTGCACACGTGAGGCCAGCATCCCTCTGTACCAAGACCACACCTGTGCCCACACCCAGGTACGCCACCCAGAGCCACCCAGAGCCACCCAGCTGATCCTCCAGCTGTCCCATGCCATGTGGGAGCCAGATTTCCAGCTCAGATACCTGACAAGTTAAGAGATGTCTGGGGCTCCTGCTGCTCCGGAAAAGCTGCTAATTAAGACATCTCTTGTCACCGATCAGGTTACAGTGAGTGGCAGGCCAAAGGTGCTGTCTCTGGGGGATGTGGGGAGGCAGGGAGAGGACAGATCCCGGCAGCCTCGCCACTACTGGGGAAGCCTGGGGTACGCAGCCACCTGACCTCAGCAGCCACAGCAGCACGTGGCGTGGCCCGCCTGGCCCTGTGGTGTGTGGCACAAGGTGGGCCTCTTGGTCCACCAGGGTGACTTGAGCCCTGTGGCCTTGCTTCACAGCATTCATCACCCTGAGGCTCTGCCACAAGCCCGGGAGGCCCACTGTGCCGTGAAGAGGCAGGGGGTCCACACTGGACGACCGGCGCTGGTCCTCATTGGCTGTCAATGCCCCTACTGCGGGCAGGGCCCTGTGCTGGGCACTGAGGTGCAGCATGAAGGTGGACCCAGCCCTGCACAGGCCCCATGTGCCAGAGTGGGCACAGCACTGGACGCAGGGAGGCGAGGCCTGGGCAGGATCAGCTCCTAGGAGACTCTGTCTCCTGCCAGCAGCCTCGAGCAGGCTCAAGCAGAGCCAGGCAGCCAGGGGACACCCAAGGACACACCAGTCGAAATGCATGTCCATCAGTTGACCACAGAGCGGGGCAGGTATAGGGGGCACTGGCCACTGACAACAGGGCTTAGGCAGACCCGAGCTGGTGAGGAGAAGGGCCACCCAGGAAGACCCAGCGGGAACTGAGGCTCGTCCCCAGGACCAGCTCCCAGGGGCCTCCCAATGCCAAGAGAGGCCAGGGGCCTGGTGAGCCAGTGGGGTGGGGCAGGAAGGACTGGGGGAGGTCACCAGTAGGGACATGGGGAACAAGCCTATTTGGAGAAGGGATTGGAGGGTCCAGGCAGAGGGACCTAGGGGAAGCAATGGCCCTGCGCTGGACATCGGGCCAGCTGTTGAGGGGCTGGGTGTCCAGGACCCGGGAGGACGGAGAGGCCTCAGGGGCAAAGAGGACTTTGCTGTGGTGCGACAGCCCCGTGTGTGTCTGACAGGATGAAGAGCAGCCCACAGGGGTGTCACCTGAGCTGTCCTGTTGTGTGGGTTGAATGGTGATTAGGAAGCCCTAACTCCACCTGTGCAGGTGACCGTCCTCGGGAGTGTCCTCTGCAGTGGCTCTGAAGGTGAGACAGGTCCTGGTGGGCTGGTGATCACAGCCGTCAGAGTGAGCAGAGAGAGGTGGTCACAGTCACAGAGACTGTCCTGGGCCTCCTCAAGCCCCCAGCCAGTGTCCTGGAGGCCCGTCTGCTTCTGTCCTCTGCCCACGGCACAGCTCCAGTCTGTCGGGCAGCACCCCGTGGGCAGCACCGGGTCTCTGGCCTTTCACTATATGATAGATGTTGCCCTTCGTGCCCACAGCCACAGCCTCTCAGGGAACAGCTGTGGAGATGACTGTCCCTGCTCCCTGGAAAGATCTGCCGTGCCCATGACAGAGCAGCCGGGGCCTGGACCCTCTGACCACTCAGGCTGGTGCCCGGTCTGCAGTGACGAGCGCCATCCACCACGAGCACCTGCCCGCGGCCTCTGCGCGGCCGAGTCCCCCAGCACGGCAGCCTCAGGGCCTCAGGGTTCTTCTGTGACGCCTGCTCAGGGCTCGGGGACATTCTGACGTTCCAGGCAGGAGTCATGTCACCTTCATTCACCCGATCTACCTTCCACGACAGCAGTTACGAGCTGTCCAAGGTGTGTGGCCGAGGACCCTGTCTCAGTGCCACAGGGAGCGGCATCCGCAGACACAGCTGAAGCTGCCTCGTCTGTAAAGCGGGGACCACCGTCATTGTCCCCTGGGGGGTGGTCAGCTTCACACGTCCCCCCAGGAGGGTGTGCAGGACCAGACCTGGGTGTGAGCAGGGCCTTGTGACTGTTGGCTGCTACCACCATCTTTGTCACGCAGACACACACTTCCCCGAGTGTGGGGTTCAATGGGACGCACCCCGACAGGAGAAAGGGGCGAAGGAGTGGCTTTCCCAGCCTGTGCTGGACACAGTCACCTCTGCTGGGCTCACAGGCAGGAGAGCAGGAGCTGCGGGTCTGGTAAGGGCTGCTGGTCACTCATTCAGTGGGCCAGCTCTCTGCTTACCTGGCATCCACAGAGCCCTCGGCTGGGCCAGGTGGACTGGCTGCCAGGACCCCGCCTGGGGCTCCTCCCTCCTGGGGTCTCTGCAAACCATGCTGTGGCTGCACTCTGTCCTGCCCTCTTGGAGGCTGTCCTTGTAGGCTGTGCCAACACGGGGCCACAGGGATGTTGGCGCAGCATCCACTTCTGGCCCCCGGTGGCCCGGAGCAGGTATGTCCAGCTGTAGCCCTGGAGCAGCTCTGGAGTCCCCAGTCCCCTCACTTTTGCTACTCTGAAGAGAGAGCATATTTGCTCTTGGCTGCTCATCGGGCCCTGGGTCCTGGGACAGGAAGTGGCCAGGCTCCCTGAGCTCTTCACACCTTGAGATCTGGGCTGGTTGTTACCATGGCAAAGCTGAGTGATTGAGTCCCACTTGAGGACTTTGAATGCCCTGAGCAGGTGCATGGTCCTGGGTGCTGGGGCTGGTCTAGAGACAGAATGTCCAGCAGCCTGATAGCTGCTGCAGACAAGTGGCTGAGTGGACACTCAGCCATCAGGATCAGAAGGCAGGTCACCAGAGCCTGTCTCCCGATCATTTCTCTCCACTCCTCTTTACTTTGTTTATCTTTTTACCCCTACTCTTTCAACAAAGGATTTGAAATTTCCTATAATATGAGGCATACTAACCAACACAATAAAATCCAAATCGAATCTATATTACTAAAGTAAAATGGAGTGTGCACAGTCTAATATGAGGTACTCAGGTTTTTCTTGGCCTCTGAGCTTCCTGGCAGCCAAGGAGAAAACAATCCTTGATCAAGTTTACAGTCTTCCTTCAGGGACTGGAGGAAGCATGTGCTCCATCATATTCCCTTAGTGGAAGTCTCACCATGCACCCAGTTAAAACTGGAACTCCCTGGAGGACACCAACAGGGGCCTGCAGTGACGAATGAAGCAACCAGCCAGGTTTTCCAGCAGCATGATGGGCGCCTTGTCTTCCACCGCTGCTGGTCTGAGGTCCTGTCTCAGAGCCAGCTGTTTATGACACCTCCAAGCTCAAGTGGAAACAAGCCCCGGGATTATCTCTCCATTTGGGGTCAAAAGGCATGAATTTCAGCAGCAAAATGGTCCACGCTGCAATCTTCGTTTTCTGCATGAGCTGATAAACTCTGAGGCCAGGCCCACGGGGCCTCCGGCCACATTGCCCGTGAGCTTTGGTAAATCTTTTGACAGGAGTCATTGTCTGTGGCAGGCCCTAAACAACTTCTCTGAACGGAGTTATTCATCTGGCCATAATGGGAGGCGGGCAGCCGGGCCCTGCTGCTGGCGACGATTTCACACTGATGACCTGTCTTGTCCCTGCGTTTTCAAGCTGAATGCCGCCAGCAGTGCCTGTGGCAGGGGAGGGCTGCCCTGGGTCTGGGGTCGGGCTGGGGTCCTGGGGAGGAAGGCAGGGAGCTCGGGGGGCAGGCAGATGGGGCTTTCTTCTTGGCACCCAGCGTAACTTCAGGCCTCTGGCTTCGCCTTTGGGTCACGGGCTTCTCACCTGTGAAATGGGAATAGCGCTGGTCCGGGGGGCTCTGACCACCAGCCAGGCGCTTCCCTCCAGGGCCCAGGCCAGGCGAGCTCCCAGGGTTGTCCACGGTTTGCCAGGTGCTTCCGTCCTCAGCAAGTCTTGCAGAGAGGGGTGGCCTGGCAGGTGCTCAGTGCTGAGGAGCCTGCCCTGGCGGCGCCTGTGCTGGTGGGTGCTAGGAACAGCATCCTCGTGTGCACCAGGCTGCCCAGTGGCCCCACGCCCCACATCCCCTGAGGTGGCTGCGGGGCTGATTCGTGGTTGGGAGGTAGACTCATCCAGCCTTGCTGCTGCCCGCCACCATGTCAGGGGATCCTGGTGGCCGAGCAGAGCCCTCTGCTGCCGCTCGCTGCTGTGGTGCCTGAATCATGGTGCATAAAAACCAGTTTCAAAGAGACCAGTCGCCTGGTCACCCTTGCGTCCACCCTGCATGCAGGGGGACTGGGTGTTGTCTGTCCTCCGATCTCTTGCCTGGCTCCTTCCTCTGCAGATTGAACTGTTGGGCTCTGGGGCAGGTGAGTGGCATGCAGGGTAACCAACATCTTGGGAAAGCCCTGGTCCCGTAAGCCCTTGCCACCCTGGTGGCCCCCGGCCCTGGAGCTCTTCTGGAACAGCAGCAGGGAAGGGGCAGGGCCTGCCCGTCCATGCTCTCCCTGGATGCTGAAGTAGGGGAGAGGGTGAGTCCAGGGCCTGGGCTGGCTGGGAGTTGTGGGTGCCACTGCCTGGGGTCCTGGGATCTCCCCAGCCTGGGCACTCCACAGGCAGGGTCCTACTCTCCCACAGGGCCTGGCTTTCTGTGTCTCTGGTCCCCAAGACTCCTGGCCCCCAAGACTCCTGGTCCCCACATGTTTATGGCTCACCCCTCACCTCAGGGAGTCTGCTCTGCCCCGATTAGCATCCCAGAGACCCAGCTGCCATGGAGCCCCTGGGGTGCCTGGGGTAGGGTCCAAGGGGGCTGGGGGTCCTGGCCCAGCTCCTACTTGCTCCAATCAGGGCTTGGCAAATAGCCACCCAGATCTGGCCTGCAGTCTGTTTGTTCACCCTGGATTTTTTTTTTTTTTAATTTGGAAATGGTTGAAAAAAAATCAGAAGAACATTTTGTGGCACTGGCAATCCACGAAACCCAGTTTTTCTGTCCACGAGTGCAGTTTGGCTGGCCACAGCCTTGTGACTCTGTGTCCTCTGCTGGCTCTGCCTGGGGCACAGCGGGTGTCTGCCCGGCCAGCACCCTCTGCCCTTTCCAGGCGCTTCACTCCCCGGGGTTTGGACCCAGAGAAAGAGTTTTGCTAATTTTAGCTTTTTTTTGACGCCTGCAGAGTGGGAGTTCTGTTAAAGCTGCCGTGCTCTGTGTGAGCTGCGGGGACGTGAGCTCCCACCTGTCCACTCTCGGTGGCTCGTGGTGCTGCCCCGCTGGGGAGTTACAGAGAAGAGGCCCCTCAGCTCCAGCTCCGGTGCAGGCCAGGTGTCCATGTCTGGAGGTGGCTTCTGCTGGTAGAGTCCATGGTGGCTGGGGCAGCACACGGGGAGGCCAGGAGGGCTGTTTTAATTTCTCTCCTTTGGTCTCCAGGCTGCTCTCCTTTCCCTCCAGGCTGCCAGGCTCTGCCATGGGGCTCCACCGGTGGCCTCCTCGAATGCTGACCACCCCCCAGAGGTCCCCCAGCACCACCTTCTCGTGCCGCCAGGGGAAAGCAAACTCCAGCATGAATTTTGGGGGGCAGATCCCACACCCCACGGCTGCTCCTCATTGCTGCAGGGCAACGTCCCGCCGGCTTAACACGCAGCAAGCCTAGCGCCACCATCTCTGCTCAGGGCCGTTTCCTTGTCCTTGGGAGGGTTCATTTTATATGTCCCCTGCCTGGGACACCAGGTGCCACTTGGGGAAAGCATGATCCTGGCTGTGAATTGGTACACTGCAGGAGCCAATGGCTGTCCCCAACACCGGTGGGCCACATCCAAGCAGGCGAAAGCCCACATGGAGCAGAAGGCTGAGCCTGCTCCCTAAGAGGGAACCTGCCACCACTGCCCACAGCTGGGACATGGGCCCTTCCTGGCACCACAACAGCTTCTGGCCTTTAGCCTACAACTAGGACACAATCCTCACAGGTTTAAGGTTTGCCAGTCTCTCTAATCCTCTAAGCCAAGTTCTTACAGTGTATTTACTACCTAATTGATACGTATAACCACATAATTCAATCACCCCACGCTCCTGTTGCTGCTGTTTGCTGGAGAACCCCGACTCACACAATCCTCAGCATGAACCCTGTGTCCACCGAGCAAGGACCCCGCAGGCCTTCCAGCCACACTGTGACTCTCCTGTGAACAATGGGGTTCGTCGGAGGCTGTGTGGCTGCAGCCGGGCACAGGTGTGGTAGTAAACTGAGCATGTCAAGGAGGGGAGGGGAGGGTTTCAAAGGCAAAAATGAGGAAATTACATAAGATACCTTGAAAGGTGATCCTCAGCCACAGGATTAAAACCCAGGGTGGCGCCAGTCTGGGGCGGCGCACTCAGCTGCGGGCAGAGTCCTCCAGAGCCCTCCGCCAAGGGGGGGTGGCCTCAGTGTGGCTGTGGTCGGCCCAGGCCCTCGTGACACTCACCGTCGGGCCTCAAGTGCGAGGCCTTGGTTCCCGGGGTGGTGTGTTTGGGGGGATGCCAGGAGCCACTGCGCTCGGATTCTGACGACCTTCCCCGTGGAGGAAACTGACGTCTGTGGATCGATCGTGCTGAAGTGCGGTTTTTAACTCCAGGTGGTGCAGTTAAGAGGCTCCACATGTGGCAAGGAGTCACCAAGTCACGGGAGGAGCCAAGGGGGAGCCGGGCCTCGGCTGGCAGTGTGTAGGGCAGGTGGCTCTGGAGAGCCGGTGAGAGGGACGAGCCCTGGCTGTGTGTGCTTGTGTGTGTGAGTCTGCATATGCCTGTCTCTGTGTGTATGTGACTGTGTGTGTCCGTGATTGCGTCTGTGTCTGTGACTGTGCGTGTGTTTCTGTGTCTGTTTCTGTGACTGCATGTGTCTGTGTCTATGTGTCTGTGTCTGTGTCTATGTGTCTGTGACTGTGCATGTATATCTATGTCTGTGTGTCTGTGACTGCGTCTGTGCCTGTGACTGTGCGTGTGTCTCTGTGTCTGTGTCTGTGTGTCTGTGACTGTGCGTGTATATCTGTGTCTGTGTGTCTGTGACTGCGTGTGTGTCTGTGACTGTGCGTGTGTCTCTGTGTCTGTGTGTCTGTGACTGTGCGTGTATCACTGTGTCTCTGTGTCTGTGACTGCGTGTGTATCTCTGTGTGTCTGTGACTGTGTGTGTCTGTGTCTGTGTGTCTGTGACTGCGTGTGTGTCTGTGTGTCTGTGACTGTGCATGTATATCTGTGTCTATGTGTCTGTGACTGTGTGTGCATCTGTGTTTGTGTGTCTGTGACTGCGTGTGAGTCTGTGACTGCGTGTGTGTATGAAACAATTTTGAAATGCTAAGGAATTTTGAAACAAGGTCCCTAAAATCCTGACAGTTCCATCACTTGCTACAGGACTCAGGGCAAACCTGCTGTCCTCCCCTGGACCTTGGGTTTTGCAGCCACACACGGGAGCAGGGTTGGGACCTTGTTGTCCAATGCTCTGTCTCCAGACCCCAGGCTCCAGCAGGAGGAAGGGTCCCCATGGCAGCATCTGCCTTGTTTTGCCGCTGGCCTGGGAAGCCCAAGAGAGGCCCTTGGTGTGGCCCCGTGGAGGCTCGGCTGTGGCGCTCCAGCAGGCGAGCTCAGCCCCGTAACAGGAGCCGCGGCCTGGCCCTTACAACAGCAGCAACGCAGTGGTCTTTTAATTCTGCAGCTGAAGAAGGGCACCTGGGGGCCTCGGGGACTCATGGGTCCATCGACTGGGGATGTCAGTGATCCGCATGGGTGCGGGGCTCTCAGTGAGGCGGTCTGTCTGCAGAAGCCCCTGGCTGCATTCTGAGCAGGGGGAAGGCGGCCTCGGAGCGAAGGCCGGAAGCGCAGGTGCCTCCAGGCAGATCCTCAGGGAAAGGGGTGCGGGCTGCCCCCCAACCTGTCAAAGCCTCTGGGGAATGTGACACTGCTGAGTCCAGGTTGCCCAACCCTGACTCACAGCCGCTGCCCAGACGGCCTGTGGCCCAGGTGGGGAGGGCTGGGCAAGTCTGTGAATGACCCAGAGCTGCGAGGCCCCAGCACAGGTGGCATCTGCACTGACGGGCTCCTTTCCCTCCCTCACACCAGCCCCCTGGCACGATGCCCCAGGCTGCTGCGGAGAGCCGGACCCTCCCACACACTTTCTCTCCTGATGCCTGGAGAGGACCTTGGGGCAACGGGGACATGGGAACCTGCTTAACGGCCACTGCCACTCCCATTATGTGGGGACCCCAAGACTCTGGAACCCCAGCTTCCTCATCTGTGAAATGGGCCCCCATCCAGCAAGGTTGGACTTGCCCCCTTCTCTGCTCCAGCCTCCCAGCTCCCCTGCCGGCCACCAGCTCCCTGCTGTGACCCCAGCCTCCCGCCCCTACAGCCCTGGGGCAGTGGTTCCCGTGCCTATCCACCAGTATGGTGCTTCTGTTTCTGTGTATGTGGTTGAATGAGTGTCATGTAAAATGTGCCATCGTAACCATGTTTAAGTGTGCAATTTAGTGACCTCCGTTACCCCAGGGTGCTTTCAGCCGTTCCCAGTGTCTGGGCCTGAAACTCCCCCACCACTCCAGCCCTGGCCCTCTTCACACAGCCAACACAATCTGTCCTCCGGGTTCGTCTGCTCTGCATCCCTGATTCCACAGCTGCAGGTGGGAATTAGTTTTCTAGAGGCTTCCTCTGGGCTGACTCTCTGTAGCTGCTTTATCTGTCCCTATACACAGTACAGCCATTGACACAGCGCTGACCCTGTATCCGGTGCCGTAGGTGGTCCGGCAGTGATTTCAAGTCTACAGGGAGGCATGCAGGTCTAAGGACGTGGCATCCTTGGACTTGGTATCTGTGGGGGGTCCTGGGACCAACTGAGGGACAATTGTCATTGGGAGGTCATTAAGCACCCACTAAGCGCTGCCCGGGGCAGCAGAGGCTCGGGCTCACTGGGGCCAAGCCTGGCCTCTGCTGCAGGTCCTGGAGAGCTTGAGAGCGCAGATCCCGCCGTCCTCCACTGCTCGTCTGCAGCGCGGGAGTGCCCGGCTTAGCTTGCGGCAGGGAAAACATGGCAGAGGCATGTGCCAGGCTGTGTCCGCTCAGTCTGTTCTTGGCATCCTAGAGGCCAGCAGGGGCCGCGGGTCCTTCCCCTCCCCGTATTTGTCCTTCCCCTCCCTTAACAGCAACAGAAGGCTGGCCAGCCCTCAGCCCCATTTACCAGACCCCCTTGCGTCTGGGTGTGGCCCTGAGTGGCGGCGGGGGTCAGCAGTGCCACCTCCCTTCCTCACAGGGAACAGCGTGGAGGTGGGCCTTCTGGGAGCTATGCAGGCCACTGGGCCTCTTGGGAGCAGGCGCCCCCCACAGACGCTCACTTGTTCACGCTGTCACCCAGCAGCCTAGCTTCTAAGTTGCCACGCCGCGTTTTATGACATTGGCGGGAAAGTCCTCGAGTAGGGGAATGTTCCAGGTCCTTCCCCACCTCTGCAGCTTCCGGCCTGGACAGAGCCTGGACACAGGTAGAGGAATCCTGAGTGGTGACGATGCCCAGGCAGGGGAGGGCTGAGGGAATGCCTAAGTGTGTCACCCAGCTGGTTCTGGGGACAAGGCCAGGCCTCCTCTGTTGTCTTGGTTTCTGGCTGCCACTGTCTCTGTCTGGAGCAGGATGCCCTCCTCGCTTGGAGCTGGAAGTGCCGGGCCCTGGGAATGGCAGGTGCTCCTGAGGTGAGGGCGTGGCTCTGAGCAGCACCACCGCCAGCACATGCCGTCCACAGCCCAGCAGACCTTCCGAATGCTTCTCCGTCTGCACTGCTCTAGCCGGGACAGATTGCGAAGCGTCTCCCCCTCGGCTCGGCCCTGTCTGGACTCACAGCACAAGTGGGCGGCTGCCTCTGCCTGTGACTGGCCTCCTGGCTAGGTAGGGCAGGTAGGTGCTGGTGTTGTCTGGGTCCCTTTCAAGGCCAGGGAGGTCTTGTGTGGTGAACCTGGCCACCTTCTTCCTGGGCTGACTGAAGCAGGGGCCACAGCCTTCCAAGAGCCCCCACCCCAGCCCCAGGGGCCACCTGCAGCACGTGAGAGAGCATGAGATGGAACCTGCCCCCAAGACGCCTCGCTGGGGAGGTTGCTCAACCAGTGTGGGAAACAGTGGGTGACGGAAAATTTAAACCTGGAGCCCCAAATGTGGCATCTTTCTGCTCCAGTTAGTCTCCCCCTGGAACTTGGCAAGACCTCAAGTTTGAACAGTGGGGTCAGCCCCTTTTGGGTTTCTTGTGGACAGGATCGGCCCAGATGCCCCGCCAGAGGTGCTGCGACTTGGTGCAAGGAAAACATCCCACACACCAGGCTGGGGCTTCGAGCCATGGCAATCGCATCTCTCATTGTCCTAGGGGCTAGAAGCTTGAAATCAGTGTGAGCGGGGCAGCTCTTCTGGAGCTCCTGCAGAACAGTCATTCCAGGTCTCTCTCGGCATCTGGTGGCATCAGATTTGGGGACAACCCAGTCTAGGATGACCTCATCTTGCTTTGACAATTTTCATCTGCAAAACCCCTATGTCCAAACAAGGTTGCATTTCGAGGTTCCTGGTGGACATGGTTTTGGGGAGCACTGTTCACCCCATAGGGGCTTTCCTCAGGTGACGGTGGCGTTCCTGGAGCTGACCTGCCTGCGAGCTCACAGCGCCACGTCCTGCTCTTCCACAGGGGCCAGCACGAGGGCAGCATCCGGGTTCCCCCTGGGGCTGGGCTGCCGGAGCCTCTCTGATTCTCGAGCCTTCTTTCTCTGACACTATTTGCTCTCCAATCAGCCCTTGCCAGGTGCGGGGTGCGGTCAGCTGGGCAGCAAGGGAGGGTGGAGACAAGCCCCTACCCACTTATGCAGGTGATGCCACCCCTTGATCAATTCTCCAATGAGGACATGTGACAGGACTTCGAGAGAGCTTGCCACCGACACTGGGGTCTCCAGCTCGTCAGTTGGGGAAAGCACACACCCCTGCCTTCGAGAACCCCACCTCGGTGTTTCCAGGGAGGGCGGGCTGGGAGCAGCCAGTTTCATCCTCCCAACCAACCCTGCCTCTTGGTGCCCTCTTCTCTGGGGGTGCGGGGGTGTCGTCTCCACTTCACAGGCGAGGAAGCAGCCCCCCTGGAGCTGGGTGCACGTGCCCAGGCTGCTCCCATGCTGGTGGAGGCAAGCCCGGGTCCCGCCCAGGGCCTGGGCTCCAGCCTGCCTCCTCCAGCTCCCCAGCGGCCCCCAGAGAGGCAGGCACCCACACAGTCGCTCATGTGCAGCACACATCGTCCCTGCCATTGCCTGGCTTTGGGGACTGTGCCATCAAGGATCAAGTGTAGGTGGGGAGGGCTGAGCAGGGGTGTGGCCTTTCCTGCCACCTGTCCGTGGCTCCCCATCAGGTCTGCCTGCTCCGCTGTTGGTGGGGAGGACTCTGCCTCCATCCATAGGCCTGCTCGCCACCCCGGGCCACCAGTCCCACTCCCTCGTCTCTCATGGGGCCTTGGTTTATCCCCACAGGCCTCCTTGCCCTCCATCCAGACTGTCTTCACCTTCACCCAGGCCAGAAGTCCCCAGGGAGACTCTCCCTCTCCCTGCTCCCTCCCCAAAGAGCCGGCTCCTCAGCTTGGCTGCCAGGACTCTCTGCATGGGTCCACCATGGCTTTGGCTGGTCGGGCTGGTCCTCCCGTGCAGATGCCCATTCTTGACGGCCCTTCCACCGGCCACTTCCTTCCCCTTCATTCTCTCTGCTGACTGTGAGCTGGAGAGGACTTGGGCAGGGGGTGGGGGGCCATGTGGGCAGGGGGTGGGGGGCCATGTCATTCATTAGTTTCTGTGTGACCTTCACAAGTAACACCAATTTCAATGACTTCGGTTTCTCACCTGCCAAAGGGCAGAGCCCTCCAGGACCTGCATGGCATGTAGCATGAGAGGCTGCTCCCGCTCCTCCTAGGCCCCCTCGTGCTGAGGAGGGCCTGACACGGGTGGTGCCAATGGGGACCTGCAGGTGTCCCTGGGCCAGGTGTGGCCACAGGCCTGGGATCCCTCAGTACAGTTCCATCCACCATGTGTTCTCCCTGCAGCCACATTAGAGCATAGATTCTGTGCCCAGAAGGATGACCCTGGAAAGGGAGGTGGCCTCTGCCTTCAGGCCAGCAGAAGATGTCACTATGTCCCCTGCTGTCCTCTGAGCATGCTGTCCTGAGGTCGATGGCTGGCCAGTCAGCTGGCAATGTGATACTAATGGCTGCAGAGTTAAAATGCCTAGGCACATGTTCATCTGGATAGCCACAGGGGTGGACAGGGCCCGGGTAGGCCTGGGGCGAGCACCCTAATGCGGCCGTATTGACCAGGCTGTGGAGACCACAGCCAGGGTCGGGTGTCACTCTGCAGCCTGAGAACAGAATGGAGGTTTATGGATTTCAGTGCTTTATAGGTTTGGGTTAAAAAAAAGTAACAACAAAACAGTGACCTCTCGTTCCCCCCAGATCAATACACTCTTTTCAGCCAGTATGGTTGCCGACAGCCCGTCAGTGTCGTCTCTGGAGAGGTGTGTAAATGCCCATGTTGGAAATATTAATGTCTGATTGTAACTGGGCCTTGGACATGCAGAGGGGCGTGTGTCCGCCTCCAGGCCCTGCTGGCAGGGAGCCCTCCCACCTGTCCTGGCCCCCAGACACCACATATGTCCAGTAAAAACCCTTGGCAAACCTCATCTTCTTTTGAGGAAGTTTTTTTTTGCTTGCCTTATCAGAGTACTTTATTAATATATTTTAAACATTACATAAATACCACTTGTACACTAGAGTATCAAACGTTGTTCCGGTAAGAAGTCCAAGAGTACATGTAGGGGTGTTTTAAGAAGTGTGAACACTTTGGCTTCCGTTGTTACATCAAATGAAATAAAAATCAATTTAAAGAATAGTTTCCATCTCCCACTATGACTTACAATAAAACCAATTAGTAGAAAAATAAGAGTTGATTTTTAAAAAATACTCAAGTCCTTTTTGAAGGACTTGTTCTCTTCTCTACCATACATACTCATCAAATTACTCAGGAATCTGAAAAGTGGATCTTCACATATATTAGGAACTTGGTAAATATTTGCTGAGTGAATGAACTATCTATGGATATCTATCTACTGACCAACCACTTCATTTTGTGCTTTTAGAAGAAATTTTTTTTCAAGTAAGCAATAGTAAAGATACTGAAGTTCTCATTTTGTTCAGATCATAATTCCACAGAATAGTAATTGTTAAAAATACTACCCATTATAGCCAAATTAATGTGCATTCATTGATATAGCCAGAAAGATTCCATCATGATGCAGAACTAATTTTAACTAATTAATTGGTCACTTGTGATCAAGAAAAAAGGGGATGGGATTTCTGAGGTTCGTACTTATTTTGCCTATCAACAGATGTCTTTGGAGCCTCAGCCATTCACCCTCAGACACATGTTTCAGAATAGTGCTAAAATAGTAGCTGCAGTTCTCTCTCTTGTGAATGTTGCTCTGAAAACAAATTCAGGTGCTAAATTCGGAAGGGTCCTCTCTAAGCAGGAAACTATACTAAGAGAGTTCACACAAATGGAGAGGAGTCCATGGACCAGAGAGCTAAACAAAGCTTTGTTCTTAAAGCAAACTCCATGAACATGCGATAAAATGAAAAGTGAACAGTCTTATGTCACAGAGTCACATTTCATAACAGTACCAAAAGAGAGAATTGTTATCTATACAAGACCTTTTATTATTATACTTCTTATTTATACAGGACCTTTGGTGGAAAACCATGATCTTGGGATCCCTTTAAATTTAATTCTGCTGAATAGTATTAGCTAACACAATTAAAAGAGGAAAATCCCAAATTGAAAGATGGTGACATTTCAAATAAGCAAGTTTATGATGGAATTTGGCCCGGATAAAACCAATGTAGCTAATTCCATTAAGTCCTTATAAGAAAGGTAGCTTTGAGACCACTTCTTCAAGTTACAATGTGGCAGATCTGATGCTCCAGCAGCCTAGCAGGAAGGCAGGAGTATACAATATGCATCATTGTTTTTTGTTTGTTCTTATGAGTGAGTACTTATAAGGGAAAAGGTGAAAGGACCATTTAAATTCCATTTTTCAAATTCAACCTTACCACAGTAACACACCATGAGATAAGTAGTAGAGGTTCTAATTAATAAAACATTCACCTTTATCCAAAGATTCTTTCATTATCAATTTTTCATGAAGAGTTCTACATAACTGCTCCTAATTAACCTAGAAATTTACCTTTACTCAATTACTTCAATGGATTTAACTTTTTTTTTTTTTTTTGGTACTGAGGATTGAACTCAGGGGTACTTGACCACTAAGCCACACCCCCAGCCCTATTTTGTGTTTTATGTAGAGACAGGGTCTCACTGAGTTGCTTAGCGCCTGGCTTTGAACTCACAATTCTCCTGTCTCAGCCTCCATCAGTGCTGGGATGACAGGCTTGAGCCACCGCTCCCGGCAATAGATTTAACTTTAATAGATTTGATGTTAAAGAATATTCCTTTGATAAATAGAACATTCCTTTGATATACTTTGAAGTTTAAAAAGCCATCAATAGTGAACACACACTAATAAGAGTTTCAGACAGTGTTCCTGGTCCGTCACAGCGAGGCTCCGCGGGAACAGCAGCCATGCACTGCCACCCCAGCCCTGCCCGGCCAGTCCACTAAGTCCTGAGCAGTGACTGACATCAAGGGCTTGTACTATGGACCCAAGAGAATTCTCAACAACTTTGAGGAAGTTTTAAGTCACTAAAGAAAGGCCAGTGGGCACCCAGATCACTAAAGATTCAGGTCGGAGACATCGACCTCGCCTCCCAGCCTTGGGGGACTGTGCAGTTTGTGCCCACTGACTGCGTTTGGCCAAGGGAGGCACAGTGGAATGTGACCCTGTTTTAAAGAAGGGAAGTGGGCTTGGGGACATCTGGCCACATGGGCAAGGTCTCCCTGTGTGCAGTCCAGCCCAGCAGCTCAGACTGGCTGGGAGCAGCCCACGGTGGAGGAGAAGGAGGGGCCGAGCCTCAGTCTCCGCGGCTCTGGCTGTCCAGGAGCTGCTGGCAGGGCCTGTGAGGTTCAGAGCCGAGCAACTCTGGGCCTGGACTCTCTCTAGAGGCCTGGCAGGCCCAGCTTCCCGTATCACCCTTCAGACCTGCCAGGGTCTCCCCTGCCCTTTCCTGCCACTCCAGCCAGCTGCAGGACAGTAAAGGACACAGCGAGGGATCTCACCAAGGCAGGAGGGGGGACAGTCCAACTTGCACCCCTGGGCCCTGCCCACCCTAGGCTCTTACCTCTGGCTCCCCTGGACTCTGGCCACTGTTGCTCTCTCCTTGACTGGCAGAGTGACCTTTGTGGAGATCCGACCTGACTCATCTCCATGATCACCAGATAAAGTTCATTCTCTACCAGCATTCAGGCCATGCTGCCTTGCCACTCCACCTCACTACCCTCCAGCTCCTGCCCACTGGGTTCACATTGCACCAGGGGCGCATCCTGCACACATGGGCCCTTGACTCAGAGGATGTTTGTGCTGGCCATCACTTTCCTACCACCCTCACCACCACCACCACATCACCATCACCACCACATCACCATCACCACCACCACCACCATCACTACCATCACCACCATCACCACCACCA
>PVHX01024628.1:0-23681 GCA_004024805.1 Geosciurus inauris | reverse complement strand
ACCAATCTGGAAAGCAGAATGGAGATTCCTTAAAAAACTTGGAATGAAACCACCATTTGACCCAGCTATCCTACTCCTTGGTCTATACCCAGAAGACTTAAAAAGAGCATACTACAGTGACACAGCCACTTCAATGTTTATAGCAGCTCAATTCACAACAGCTAAACTGTGGAACCAACCTAGATGTCCTTCAATAGATGACTGGATAAAGAAACTGTGGTACATATACACAATAGAATATTATTTAGCAATAAAAGAGAATAAAATTATGGCATTTTCAGGTAAATGGGTGAAGCTGGAGAATATTATGCTAAGTGAAATAAGCCAATCTCAAAAAACCAAATGCTGAATGTTTTCTTTGATAAGTGGATGCTGATCCACAATGTGGGGGAGGACACGGGAAGAATGGAGGAACTTTAGTCACAGGGGTGGGATGGGGGAGGCAGCAGGGGGACAGTAAAGATGGTGGAATATGATGGACACCATAGCCCCAGCTTTATGTATGACTGCATGTATGATGCGATTCTACATCACATACAACCACAGAAATGAAAAGTTGTGCTCCATCTGTGTACAATTAATCAAAATGCACTCTATTACCATGTAAACCAAAACATAATAAATAAATAAATATTTTTAAAAAATATGTATTTAAAATCTTACATGTTAGCATGGGCAGGGCAGAGTGGTGTACTGGTTAATTCCAGGAACTCAGAAGGCTGAGGCAGGAGGATCAGAAGTTACAAGCCAGCTTTGAAAACTTAGTGAGACTCTGTTTCAAAATTAAAAAATAAAAAGGGGCCGTAGATGGGGCTCAGTGGTAAAGCATCCCTGGATTTGATCCTCAGTACCAAAAGAAAAAAAAATCCTTACATGTTCGAATAGTGTTGTATAATATAAACATAAAGCTAGCCATATGGGTAATGTAAAATTCTCTAGCAGCCACATTAAAAAGTGGGAGGAGACAAGTGAAATTAATGTTAATATATTTAACCCAATAAAGCTATAATGTTATTGTTTATTTCTTTCCTTTCCTTTTTTTCTTTTTTGTGGTAAGGATCCAATCCAGGGCTTTCCTCCTCCCAGGCAAGCACTCTACCACTGAGCTACATCTCTGGCTGGACAAGCCAAAGTATTATTGTTTTAACATGTAACCAATATAAAAATTTACCAGATATTTTACATTCTTTTTTCATACTAAGTCTTTGAAATCTGGGGTGTATTTTTCACTTACAGTGCATATCAATTTTAAGTACATTTCAAGTTCTAAGAGCCACATGTGACTAAAACAGAACATTTTAGTCATAGGAAAATGTTCATGAGCCATTGCTTAATGAAAAGGCAAGCTACAAAACAATGATGATCTAATTTATAACATATGGATGCATATATACACATGTATTTATATGCAGAAAACAATACTAAAAAGATATACACCAATAACTCATATTGTGGATTATTTTTATATTTCATTTTTCTACTTTCATTTGTTCCAAATTTGATCATGTCTTCTATGGTTAGGAAAAAAACAAATAATAAATGTGATTTTTTAAAGGTGAGGTATATTAGTTCTTTGTTATCACTATAACAAATTACCACAAATTTATTGGCTTCAAAGAATACAAATTCAATATAGTTCTATAGTTCCAAGTCTCATACAGGTCTCACTGGATTAAACTCACTGTGTCACCAGGGCTGTGTTCCTTCTGGAGTCTGTAGTGGAGAATCTGTTTCCTTGCCTTTTGTTGTTTCTCACAACAAAGAAATGATCCTTATTATAGTCACTTCATTATTATCATACAGGTGGGCCACTTCTCTCCCTCTGACTCTCCTTTTTGCCCTTCCTCTTCCATATTCTTTTTTGGTACTGAGGATTGAACTCAGGGGCATTTGACCACTGAGCCACATCCCCAGTCCTATTTTGTGTTTTATGTAGAGACAGGGTTTCAATGAGTTGCTTAGCGCCTCGCCATTGCTGAGGCTGGCTTTGAACTTGAGATTCTCCTGTCTCAGCCTCCCTAAGTGCTGAGATTACAGGCTTGCACCACCGCGCCGGGCTCTCTCCCATATTCTTGTGGCCCACCTGGATAATTGAAGACAATCTCCCTATTTGAACATCAGCTGATGAGCAGCCTTAATTCTCTGTGAAACCTTATTCCCCTTTGACACATAATGTAACATAATCCTGGGAAGACTAAGTAGATGTTTTTTGAAATGTCATTTTGCATACTACAAGGTGTGGCCATGGTTAGTGCTGTATAGTAAAGACTTCTGTTCTCCTTTCAGGCATACAGTAAGGTTATATTTCCCTGCTCCCTTTAAAATCAGTAGAAGAAGCTTTACAAACCCTGTGGCTTGCTATGTTCATTCTGCCCTCCCTTTGTTAGGATGGAAGTATTAATTGAAACAACCATTACGTCCCAGAGTCTGTAAGAAGCCAGGATGAGCAAAGTACTTCTACTGACCTGGGCTGGCCAGGTACAGTGGGTGGGGAGAGTTATACTAACCTGTTATCCATGAGATTCAAGGGTTGTTTGCTGCTGCTGCTGCTTCTTCTTCTTCTTCTTCTTCTTCTTCTTCTTCTTCTTCTTCTTTTTGGTACTGGGGATTGAACTCAGGGGCACTTGCCCACTGAGCCTCATCCCCAGCCCTATTCTGTGTTTTATGTAGAGACAGGGTCTCCCTGAGTTGCTTAGTGCCTTGCCATTGCTGAGACTGGCTTTGAACTCACAGTTCTCCTGTCTTAGCCTCCCAAAGTGCTGGGATTATAGGTGTGCGCCCAGCTGGTTGTTTGGTTCTTATTATGGTTTGAATTTTTTTTTTTTTTTTTGGTACTGGAGATTGAATTCAGGGGCACTCAACCACTGAGCCACATCCCCAGCCCTATTTTGTGTTTTATGTAGATACAGGGTCTCACTGAGTTGCTTAGCACCTCGCCGTTGCTGAGGCTGGCTTTGAACTCGCAATTCTCCTGTCTCAGCCTCCTTAAGTGCTGGGATTACAGGCTTGCACCACCACACCCAGCTAGTTTGAATCTTAAATGTCCTCAAAGGCCATGTGTTAAGGGCTTGGTTGGCAGCCTGTGGCACTATTAGGAGATGACAGAGCCTTTAGGAGATGGGGCCTAATGGAAGGAACTTAGATCATTTTGAGCCTGTGCCTTTGAAGGGAATATTGTGACCTCAGCCCTTTGCTGGCTCTCTTTTGCTTCCTGGCCATCTTGAGGCAAACAGTTCCGCCTGCTGCACATTCTCTGCCATGATGTTCTGCCTCGCCCTAGGCCCACAGGCAACAGGGTCAAGAGACCATGCACTGGAACCTCCAAAACCATGAGCCAAAATAAATCTTTCCAACTCTTTTCTCCTTTTAAGGTGATTTTATCAGGTATTTTGTCACAGCAATGGAAGGCTGACTAATGCAGTCCTAGAGACAGACTTGGCTCATCCTGACTGGCATGGAAGCTTAAAAAAAAAAAAAAGAATGACCTGTTTTAGTTAAAGATGCATATGTGTAAATACTGAGACAAAATGAATGAGAAAAGAACATGAGGACTTGAAGGTGGCACTAGAAATAAGCTACGTTGATCATAACACTATCTTCCAAGTTGAAGACAAAAAGGCCTTTTCAGGATATTGCCATCTCTAAACCCAGCCCTAACCTTCAGAGAAACTCGGGAGAAGCCCTGAATTTTGAAATAGAACCTCTTTTGCTTGATAGTCCTCCATCTGCTGGCCCAAGGGAACTCTGGATGTTTGTGCCTCTTTGGAAGTTGAGCATCTGAGGCATCAGCCCAAGACTTCTACACAGAACTATATTCGAGGAAACCCTGGACTCCCCTGAAGCTTGTATGTGGCCTCTCCAAGAGCTAAGTTGCTACTTCACTGTATTTGCCAGCCCTATTTATCACCTAGTAGTATGCGAAACATATTCACATATGTTTTCAGTTTGTCCAGTCAATGATTCCATGAGATAAGCAGAGTTGCTCTTTTTTAGATAAAAGGATCTGAGTAAGGGTCATAGGGGTTTAAAAAAAAAAAAAAAAAAAAAAACCAGCAGCACTGGAACTAGAACCTAGAGTGTGAGATGCCACTAATGTCCTTCCACACTAGAGCTAATAACACCTCAAGAAAAACAAATTTACCTCAGTGCACACCACTCATCAACCTATAATGATTCACTGAGCCCCTACTGTATTCTCCATTGTTGTCCCTAACAGCTGAGAGGATCACCTAAGCATCCACTAAGAACACTCCCCAAATCAGATTATTTCATAGCCTTCAGTTTCTTTTAGATAGACATATCCTCCTACATCCTGCTTAGAAAAGTCTAAGAGGTTATTTATTCAGATTAATAGTGATGAAATCTGGTACTCCCTTGGGCATATCAAAGCCAGTAGTAATTTAAACAGTTTGCCCAGAATAAGGTTGACATCAATCACAGAAGCTATACTCAGAGATGTCCTGGACTGATAAAGGCCTTTATGAAATAAAGCCATTAAATGAGAGTCTTGTTAAACTCAATTGCATTAAGAATACAGAGAGAGCAAAAGAATCAAAGTTTACTACATGGAAAAAAATCAAGAGAAGGGGGAAATACCATGCATTAACTTCCAAGAGGATACAGCAAAGCCAAAAGATATAAATTGTCTATGATAGTATACTTAATGACTTTTTAATTGATTTGGGGAAAAAAGAATCTCTTGGTAGATACTTCAAAATCCCACTTTGAACTCACATTTAATTTACGGATATCGTGAACTAATTGGATTTAATAAACATGGATATCCTTAGTTTCCAGATGCTCTGCAGGGTAGGCAGTCACTGTGTGCAAGTAGGACACAATCAGAGGAACCCAGGTCACCCTGACAGTGCACATTTAAAATCTGGGGCCCTAAGCAAATCTTTTGAGTAGGATCACCACACCTATCAATACCTGAAAAATGAGTAGATCTGACCCCTATTGTATACACTCTCCTTCACATTGATCTTAAGCTTTCTCTGGATTACAAATTACAGAATACAAGGATGAACCATTCTATGTGTGATGTTTTACACTTCACTTTGAAGAAGACATTAAACCCCAAACTCTCTAATTGTAATTCAAAACACATTCACTGAGCCTCTACTATCATCCCAAATCTGTGCCTGTCATTATGGGACAGGGTAAGGAACTGTATAACCCAGTCCCTTAGCTCTAGGTGATGGAAATTCTGCTAAAGACTCAAGAAGTCAGGGTGGGGAGATAGCTCAGTTGGTAGAGTGCTTGCCTGGCATGCACAAGGCCCTGGGTTCAATCCCCAGCATCACAAAAAAAGAGTCAAGAAATCCAATACCAGAGACTATAGTTCAGGACTAAAATGAGTCAATTAATTTAGGCCAAAAGGTTTGGAAGATAGGAAATAAGTATGTACTAAACATCAACCAATGCCTAACACTAGAGATAAAGTGAGGAAAAGAAAGATTTCATGCTTTTGTGAAATTTATGATCTTACATTTTTTACTCTGTTCAGCATGAGAGTAAACAAATAAATACATCCTATAACTTCTGACAATGGTGAATTCTGTGAAGAAATGAAGCAAAGTGGTGATGAGGTGCCCTTTTGGAGGGGGGGCCTCCACTTCTCTCAGGGGATAACCTCAAGCAGAGTTCCTACTGACGTGAGGAAGTGAGACCCCGAAGATTTGGAGGAGGATTGTCCCCGTCAATGAAACAGCAAATGAGGTGGCGTGAGGTCGCTGTGTTCCAGAAACAGCAAAAAGGCTAGTGAGACTGGAGCCAAGTTGGATGGGGGAGAGGTCTGACCTGACCTGGAAGACCCCACTTGACAGAGATGTAAGAGGACCTAGGCAGCCAGGGCAAAATGGTGCGTGAGGAGGTGGAGGACAGGGTCAGAACAAAGGAGCTTGGAGAGGGTCTTCTGATGAAGTCAACTTCCTGGTTGACAAAAGCGCCCGTGGACACAAGCAGGGGACCCAGTCAGACAGACACTTCTGTGCTTGTGCTCCTAAGTGGAGGATCCAATAGAAAACCTAAAATAGACACGAGGATAGACGGGGCACCAATCAATAATAGTGAGGCGAGCATGGGCAGTGGAGGAGATAAGGAAAGGAGGAAATTCTAGAGACCCTAAGAAGAACAGGCCAAAACTCCACCACCCGATCCCGGCTCTGGGGCCTCTTCTCTTCGGAGAAGTCTATCTCTGTTGCTTTTGCAATAAATCTGCTTCTTTCTTGTGGACTCTGTGTCCTGTTCTTTAATTCTTTGCTGAAGGGAGACAATGAACCCAGTACCCCTCAATGGTTACACATTCAGAAGATGAGATGTGTAATGGCATTAGGTCCTTAAGTTGAATAGATGGGAAGTGCATTCCAACCGATGGGTTAAATTTCCATCACCTTGTGGCATGTTGGCTGAGAAGTAGAGAAAAGGAAAGACCTACAGTTTCTGCATATCTATAGAGCTTGTGTTTGAGATATCAATTTAACACTTCCTATAAAATAAGCAATCGTGTACTGTTTTAGAACAATTTGGGGTTTTGTTTTAGTCATTTTTTTGTTTGTTTGTTTTTTTCCTGCTGTGACCAAAAGACCTGACAAGAACAATCAGAGGGGTAAAACGTTTATTTTGGGGCTCACGGTTTCAGAGGTCTCAGTCCATAGATGGCCAATTCCATACCTTGGGGCCCTGAGGTAAGGCTGAACATCATGGCAGAAGAGTGTGGCAGAGGAAAGTGACTCAGGATATTACACCAGGAAGGAAAGAGAGACAGACACTCAGCTCTCCAGGGACAAAATATACACCTCAAAGACATGCCCCCAGATATCATTTCCTCTAGCCACAACTTACCTGCCTACCATTACCACTCGGTTAATCCCTATCAAGGGATTAATGCACTCATTAGGTTAAGGTGCTCATAACCCAATGATTTTACCTCTGAACTTTCTTGCATTGTTTCACACAGGAGCTAAACCATAACAGGTTTTGAATTCCTTGTACCTTTTTTTTTGTACTGGAGATTGAACTCAGGGGTACTTGACCACTAAGCCACATCCCCAGCCCTGTTTTGTGTTTTTTGTAGAGACAGGTTCTCACTGAGTTGCTTAGTGCCTCGCCGTTGCTGAGGCTGGCTTTGAACTTGCGATTCTGTCTCAGCCTCCCTAAGTGCTGGGATTACAGGCTTGAACCACCGTGCCCAGATAATTCCTTGTACTTTAAAAGCCCATTTTTGAGTAATAATAAGAAGAACAAAAGGGAGTGAGCAATCCTGTCTTCATAGCACTTTTTGAAGGTGAAAGACCTGAGCTAAATAAACTTCATGACAGGCTTCAGACCTCCTGAAAGACTAGTAGGCCTGAGTTTAAATTCCAGGAAAAGCCACACATTGCTCAAGGATAAAGCCACTCTTGGACCACCCTCAGAGCAGCCAATGAAAAGAGGTTAAAAATTACACACCTGGCATTCCTGAGGTCTGAGTCAGGGTCTAGGAGACTATAGATAGTTACTTTGTACAAACTAGCCGATCACTCACCACTTGCTCAAACCCCGCGTGGGCCCTTTAAACTCACCTGTAGTTGGTCATTTTCAAAAGATTCTCTAAGGTCATGATTGGGTCCTGCCAAATGTAATGAACACTCCCAGATTCTGAATGGTCACTATTGTCACCATAGTTGCTGTACAATTGTAATTGGTGCTTGTGTAATGATGCAATGCATAGTCATGTCCACTGCCACCACCTGTCCCCTCCCCCTATAAAAACCTGCTCAGCCATTGTTTGGGCCACACCTGCTGTGTCAGTGAAGTTGTGCAGTCCCTACTCGAGCTTGTAATAAAGACTCCCTTTTGTGATTGCATCGGAATCGGGCTCCTGGTGGTCTCTGGTGGTCTCGTGAGCTTGGGCATTACAGAGGCAATGCCAGTGGTCTAGCATCTTTTAAAAATCCCTCAAAAGCCTTGAAATCCAATTATCGATTCACAGGAAATACAAGGGACAGAGGAACCTGTTAAACACCACCATAAAGATATAGTCAGCAGAATCTGGACTGTGAGATACTCTACAGGACAACATGGTTTCTCCCAAAATAATTACATAAATACATAAATTATGAGGAACAACAACAACAACAAAAGGATGGAGCAAGAATTGCAGGGAAAACCTATAGATTAAAAAGGACTACAGGAATGTGCCAAGAATCACATGAGTGGAACATATTTGGATTCTGATTCAAACACATTGTAAAAAGGAAAGACAAGAAAACAAACTATTTGGAACATGAATTGGCTCTTTGATGATATTAAGGTATTATTGCTAAATCTCTTTTCAGGAGTAGTAATGGCATTATGGTTTAGAAATACCACCTGAAATATTTACAAGTCAAATGACATTATGATGATTATTTGCTTCAAAAAAATACAAGTCTGGCAGGTAGGCTGATGGACAGGAATCAGGGGGTATTGATAATAGGAGAACAAAATTGAGGGTCATGAACTTTTTCTATAAAGAACCTGATAATAACTGGACCAAGGTCCCCATTGCCACTACTCAATCCTGCTGTTGCAATTTGAAAGCACTCACGGAAAAAATATAAAGAAATGGGTGTAAATTTTGAAAGATATGGTTACCACCTGTCCTCCCACCATAAATGATCCCTCCACCAAAACTCTCCCCATGACTTGCCCGCCAAAACAGCCCGCCAAAATGGCCCACCAAAAGTAACTAACTCCTCCCATGACCTGGCTCTGCTAAGGCTGCTTATAAAGCCCAGAACCTTGTGGTGGTCAGCGGCCATTTTACCCCTGAAAATGAGCCATATCAGGTGTTTGACTGAGTGACCCCATAGCGGAATAAAGAAGAGCTTGTTGATCCGAGGACAGCACCCCCCCACCTCCATCATTTGTGTACCACCTGCTTTCAAATGTGTTCTAATAAAGCTTTATTTATAAAAACAGGTAGTGAGGCTGGACTTGGCCTTTGGGCCATAATTTGCTCACCCCTGATAAAATGATCATTATTATTATTTTTTTTATTTTTTATTTTTAATTTTTTTGGTACCAGGGATTGAACTCAGGAGTACTTGACCACTGAGCCACTATTTTGTGTTTTATTTAGAGACAGGGTCTCATTGAGTTGCTTGGCGCCTCACCGCGGTTGCTGAGGCTGGCTTTGAACTTGCGGTCCTCCAGTCTCCAGTCTCAGCCTCCCAAAGTGCTGGGATTACAGGCGTGCACCACCATGCCCGGCTACATGATCATTATTGTAGCTGGATCATGGGTATAGGGAAGTTCACTACATTATTCTGTTCACTGTTATATAGGCAGAAATATTTGTTTTTCATAATAAAGGATTTAACACAATTAAATTGTTTAGCATTATCTGTAAACTTCAGACCATCTCTCATGATTCTTGCCATTATTCTTTTTTCGTAAGTATTTCTTTTGTATTTGCAGTGTCAGGGTGGAATCCAAGGCAGTGCACACCCTGGCCAAGTGCTCTACCACTGAGCTGTGCCCCCAGCCCAGAGTAGAGGCTTTTAAATGCCAGACTCACCAGCAAGCTCCCCGAGCAACCACATTAATTTTATTTTGGCTTCCCTGTTTGATGCTTTGTTGAGATTATTTATAAGTTTATTTCGGTTTTGATGTTTTCTTTTATTGTATTTTCACTTTTAAGTCCCATTGTTACTCTTAAGCCGTTCCATTTTTATGAAGAATCAGCTCGCACCTACCATATCTTTAAATTACTTAAATACAAAAACTCTAGTTGCTCTCATTCTAAGGTGTTCATTCTACAAATATTTACTAGGGCTACTACCAGCAGGACTTGGTGATAGTTTGAGAGCAAAAATGATCACAGTTCAGTCTCAAACCCTGAGAAGTTCCCAGAGTCCTGCAGAGCCCTTCTTTCTCATCTAAACTCCAAAATACTGTCCTCCAAGCTTCCCATCTCTTGAATATCACAAGCTGTTCTTATTGGTAGAATTAGGCTTTTTGTGACAATGACTTGTGCTTTTCCGTCTGCCTTGAGAAACTGACTCAGAACAAGACAAGATGGGTGCAGCCTAAAGTAGGCTTCCAACCTTTGAATGTCTGCACTAATTATTATTTATGTAGCATTTTTCTTTAAATTGGCCCACTTTTAAAATATCAAAGGTACCATCAAAATTTTGGAGCCAAGTGCAGTGGTGCATGCCTATAATCCCAGCGGCTTGGGAGGCTGAAGCAGGAGGATTGCAAGTTCAAAGCCAGCCTCAGCAAAAGGGAGGCACTAAGTAACTCATTGAGACTCTGTCTCTAAATAAAATACAAAATAGTACTGGGGATGTGGCTCAGTGGTCAAGTGCCCCTGAGTTCAATCTCTGATACCAAAATAAGAAAAAAGAAAGAAAAAATTTTGAGATGCTAATTTGGGCTTTCCTATTGTTGGTATCTCCAGTGACCTAAATCTTATAGTAGGTGAGTAATCTTTTTTTTTTTTTTTTTAGTAGTTGATGGATTTTTATTTTATTCATTTTATTTATATGTGGTGCCAAAACTCGAACCCAGTGCCTCACTCATGCTAGGCAAGCACTCTAGTGCTGAGCTACAGCCCCAGCCCAGTAGGTGAGTAATCTTAAGAGCCAAAGATTTTGGTTTATATTTTTTAAAGAAAGAGAAAATTTTAGATAATCAACAATTAAGTCCACCAGGAAACAATATTATAGTTCCCCACTGGAAAGGAAATACAGTTAGGTGGGGAGAAAATCAGGGAGGAGGTGGCTGGGGCTTGGATGCATCAGGGTGGCAGAGAGGGGGCTCAGGTCAATTCTAGCAGGTGCTGGAAAGGAATGCTTCTTAAACTTCAATGTCATGCAGATTCTGATCCAGTCTCCGGGTGAAGCCTGAAATCTGCGTTTCTAACCAGCTCCAGGTGATGCTGGGAATTTCAGGCTTCTGAGGAACAGGCACACAGCTTCCTCAGCCACAATATTCTCCATACTTTCTTTCAAGTGAGGTTTCCTCCTCTCTGCTCCTCATCCAGTGCTTACTCCATCACCCACTTTCATTCTCAACAAAATTGTTGCAATCTCTGATCAACTGATGCCCTCCATTTTTCTGGGTTTATAACTGAAGCCTTAAAAACTAATCTTTTAGGAGTTTGGAGGGAGAGTAGCTAAGCACACATGCTTAATCCACCATATTGAATTACAAGTCTTAAAGTATAGTTTAGAAATCTTAAAATTTCCACTGTACTTCCTTCCTGCAGATGCAGGCTCCCATCTGGGATCATTTCTATTCAGCCTTAGGAACTTCCTTAATATTTCCTGAAGTGCAGATCGAGTGCCAAAAAGTCTCTTAGCTTTTGCTTGTCTGAAAACGTCTATATTTAGCCACAGTTTTTCTAGTTTTTAAAACTTTTTACTTTTAAAGTTTAAGCTTACATGAAAATTTAGGAGTAGTTAAAAAAAAAACAACACAAACCTCCTTTAATGGGTAACATCCAATTATTAACACTTTGCCACATTTCCTTAATTTTGTCTGTCTCTCTGTGGATGTATGTACACTTAGGCACACACACGCATCTGTACACACGCGCGCGCACACACACACACACACACTTTTTGAACCACTTGAAAGTTGTAGATAGAATGAACCAGATTCAGGGAATTCACATTGACATAATGTTATCATCTATGCATCACAGACCCCATGCAAATTTCTTTTTTTTTTTAAAATATATATTTTTTTAGTTGTAGATGGACACAATGTCTTTATTTTATTGCTTTGTATGTGGTACTGAGGATCGAACCCAGGGCCTCACGCATGCGAGGCAGGCACTCTGCTGCTGAGCTACAATCCCAGCCGTCCCCCATGCAAATTTCACAGATTACCTTGACAATGTTCTTTTTTTCCCTTCTAGCTTTATTAAGATTTAATGGACAAATTAAAATTACATACAGTTATATTTTTTCAAAGTTTAATTCATTTTTTAAAAATATTTTTTAGTTGTAGATGGACACAATATCTTTATTTATTTATTTTTATGTGGTGCTGAGGATCGAACCCAATGCCTCATGCATGCGAGGCAAGCACTCTACCACTGAGCCACACCCCAGCCTCTTAATTCATTTTTATAATTATAGAAAAACATAAAACTGCATATATTATTGGTGTAATATGTGTTGTTTTGTGACATTTTCATACATCCATACATTGATAAATGATTAAATAAGCTAATTAACATAACCATCACCTAATATACTTACTACATTTTTGTACTGAAAGTATTTATCACTAGGCTGTTCAAAAAAACTTTCCAGAACTTATTCCTACTGTCTAAAAGGAACTATACTATTGGACTTAAATATCCTCTTTTTCTCCTTCCCCATTCCCTTGTAAACACCAACCCACTCCTACTTCTATGAGTTTCTACTTTTTTAGATACCATGTATGTGTGAGATCATGTGGTATTTGTCCTTCCATGTCTGGCTTATTTCATTTAGCATAATATCCTCTAGGTTCTTCCATATTGTTGCAAATGACAGATTTTCTTCCTTTTAAAGCTGAATAGTATTTCATTGTGTATGCATGTGTGTGTGTGCATGTGTGTATCACATTTTCTTTTTTCATTCATCCAATGGACACTTAAGTTGATTCCATATTTTGGCTATTGTGAATAATGTTGCAGTGAATGTGTGGGGTAGATATCTCTTTGTCATACTATTTTATTTCCTTTATAAACAGACTCAGAAGAGGAATTGCTAGATTGTGTGGTATTTCTACTTTCAATTTTTTTTTTGGAACCTCTGTAATGTTTTCCATAATGACTATACTACCATAATGTTCTTTATAAGTCTAGGGTCTAATCCAGGTTCACACATCACATTTAGTTCCCATGTCTCTAATTTTTTTCAATCTGGATGAATTCTTCTTTTTGTCTTTCATGACCTTGACATTTCCTAAGAATACTTGCCAATTACTTTGCAAGATATCCTTCATCTTGGATTTCTCATATGTCCTCATATTCAAGATGTGTTATTCTTTTTTGGGTGGGGGGTGGGGAGCAGGAATACCAAGCAGTTATGTTCTTCTTAGTGCATGGTATCAGGAAGTACACAATGTTAATTGTTTTCATTACTTGATTAACATGGTATGTGTCCCTGGATAACTAAAACAATCTTGAAGAAGGACAAAATTAAAGGATTCATACCTCTTTGTTGTAAATTTTACTACAAAGCTACAGTAATCAAAACAGTGTGGTATTGGAATGAAGATAGACATACAGAGCAATGGAATAGAATATAGAGCCCAGAAATAAATCCCTGCAAATATGTTCAAATGATTTTCAATAAGGGCAACAAGACCATTCCATGGAAAAATTAATATTATTTACAAATAACTTCTGGAAAACTGGATATCCACATACAAAATACCGAAGCTGGACCCTTATCTTACATCATATTAAAAAAGAAAAGCAAGCAAACAAAAAGACCCCTCAAAACAGATAAAACCTTAAGCATATGAGCTAAAATTATAAAACTCTTGGAAGAAAACAGAGAAGGGGCTGGGATTGTGGCTCAGAGGTAGAGCATGCATGAGGCCCTGGGTTTGATCCTCAGCACCACATACAAAGCAATAAAATAAAGACATTGTGTCCATCAACAACTAAAAAAAAAATTAAAAAAAAAAGAAAACAGAGAAAAATCTTTATGACATTGGATTCAGTAATTATTTCTTGGACATGGCACAGGCAAAATAAAAAAAAAATAGAGAAATTAGACTACACCAAAACTTAGAACTTGTATGCATCAAAGGACATAATCAATACAGTGATAGATAAGTCATGGAAAGAAAAAATATTTGCAAATAACATATCTGGGAAGAGGTTCATATCAGTATTATATAAAGAACTCCTACAACTTAACAACAACAAAAAACAACACAATTAAAACCAGGTAAAGAATTCGAACAATAAAAGAAAAGAAAACATCAAAACCAAAATAAACTTATAAAAAATATATTCTACAATATATAACACTTATAAAAATATCACATTGAACCCAGTAAATATGCATAATTATTTTTCAATTAAAAATAAAATCAATTACCAAGAAAAAATAAAGTTCTCATTTCAAACTTCTTTTCTCTCAAAGATTTTAGTCATGCACTGTGCACCATTCAATGCCTAAAAAGAGTTGCTTTGCTTATTTTGTTCAGTTTAACAAATATTTATAGCAGCAGGGAAGGTCTGCTACTTGCTATTCCATTATGTCTGGTCCCAGAAGTCCCCAAATATTCTGTAAATTCTTATAGACTAAGCTCATTTTTTATATAGTGAGTAATAAAAGGTATGCAAAGCTATGTCTAATAATTTCCACTTCAATTCTCTATATGATAGGAAATACATGTGAGTCTTATTTTTGTGCTTCCTATAAGCTTAGTGATCTTAACATGCATTGAAGATACAGAGAAGATAATCTGTAAATTCATGACATCAAAGCTAAAACATCAAGAATCAAGTAGCATTCAGCTTTTGGAATACGTGGGAAATTTAGTAACCCATTTTCCTTTGACTATTAGCTCTAAGACTGTGTGAAACTAGCAGCTACTAAAACCTAAAAGTTCTTAAGGTAGCAGAAGGAATGCACAGACTGAGTTAGGGACATTTTACATTTTGTATGCAGCTAGATAATTGCAACCCAGTTGTAGTTTCTACCTCTTCAATTTGCTTTTCCAAGAAATTGATTCTCAACTGTGACAGAGACAATGCTGTTTGCCAAACTCCATTTCCTTTTCCATATCCTAGTTACACTGGATTTCTACATTTCCCAACCTCCCAAGCAATTATGTTAGGGCCATGTGACTGAATTCTGGCCAACAGGATGTGAGTGCAAATAAGATTCATGATTTCTGACCTCTCCATCAAAGGCCACCTTACCCCTTACATCCCTGAACACTTGCCTCAGTCTTTCTTCTCCTTTCACATGATCCTGGAGGTCATGCTGTTAAGATGGCCACCTCCCAAGATGTAAGGAGCCTAGAAATCTAAGTAACTGCTTGAGGGAGAACCACAAAGGAAAGCTGACTGACTCACTAAGGCTGTAATAGGAAAACAAGCAAATAAACAAAAGCTTTGTGATTTTAAGCCAGTTAGATTTCAGAGTTTATTACAATAGTATAACCTGCTCTATCTTGACAATCATAGCACTTAATAAGAGTATTTTTAAAGATAAAGAAGAAGCTACATAGCATCTGCATCATCATCAACCATGAACAATACCATGAGCATATGCATTAATGTTAGGTGTCAAAGTTCATATGTGAAAGTCAACTTAACACACATATGCACATACTCACACACACATTTAAATCTGTTATTAAAGTCAATCTTACAGATCATTCAAAAATAACTTTCACGTTTAAAAGACTGAATTATTTACTCCATACTTTGAGGATTCAAGAGGCTAAATCAATTCTTATGTGACCCATAATATAAAAATACACCCATGAACATTGTATTATCAAATAGTATTTTACAGGGCTGAGGTTGTGGCTCAGTGCCAGAGCACTTGCCTCGCACATGTGAGGCACTGGGTTCGATCCTCAGCACCACATAAAAATAAGTAAACAAAATAAAGACACTGTGTCTATGTATAACTAAAAAAATATTTAAAAAATAGTATTTTACAGAGAAAAAACAATGTCTTCAAAGTCAGTGTGTCTTTAGGCCAAGTACTAAAGTCTAAAACCAGAGCCAAGCATCACATTGTAGAAAAGCCAAAGGTTTCTAAAGAGTTTGTTCTACCTATCTCCCACAGAGGTATGAGATCTGAATTTAGTACTTAATAAACTATTTAATTTATAGGAAATAGGCAATATTATCAATAATGCCAAAACAAAAGGATTAATTTTCTTTATATGAGACTCAGATTTTAATTTCCCCCACACTGAAACCAGCTGCCAAAATGAGGCCAATCAGAGTTGGTCTTTCGTGAATTGAAGAGGAATTGATGATGGAAGCCATCATGCTTCAATGACACAAGCTGTAGCAGCATAACCATGGACAAGTTACTTAACCTCTTTGTGCACCAGTTATATCATCTGAAAAATAATATTTTTATTGGTTGGTGAGAATACATAAAACAGCTTTGTACATGAAAATTGCTTAATACCTGGGCAGGGTGACACATGACTGCATTCCCTGAGACTAGTGAGGCTGAGGCAGGAGGATCACAAGTTCCAGGCCAACCTCAGCAACTTAGTGAAACCCTGTCTCAAAATAAAAAATAGTGATAGAGCACCTTTGGGTTCAATCCCTGGTACTAGGAAAAAATTGCTTAATAAATGTCAATAATCATCATCATCGCCATCATCATCTTCACTACAGTAAGGAAATTTAGATGTTATTAGTTCTGATCATAACTTTGTCATTCACTTTGCATAAGGATATGAAAAAGAATATAAGCAACACATTTTATCGTTTGGGGCCTTCCTTTGTGCTCCCTTTAGTAAAATAGAAATATGGGTACCAATGGCATATAAGCACTTAACAATTGTGACAGGTATTTTAGAAGTAGAAGCCAATGAATACATTTCTGAATTATATTTTTCAAAATAAACTTTCAATTAAGTGTTAGAAAATTTGGAGCATGCCATGTTGGAAAAGATATTTTTAAATTTTTAGGAAAAACAGTCTCGAGGAAGCCACATGCAGGTTTTTCCCTTGTACTTTTAAAAATTGTTGTTTTGGAACCAACTTGTCATTCCTTTGTGCTTGCACACACACACATTACACAAAACACGGGGGCTATATTAACAAATGCTGCCAATCAGAACTAAGGGCAAATGTATTATAAATTATCTTTTCACTAGCTAATCCTGGATCTCCAGGTTCTTGGAAGTATGGAGGAATCACATTCATCAGAAGGTCTCCAGGGACACATAAAGCTTTCAAATACATGAGGATTTGGACAATAAGAGAAGCTGGAAAAACAGAGCTTTGAAATTGGCAGTGTAAATTGCTAAATCAAAGCACGGATTCACAAAGCATCCTTTCCATCTTCCCTTGGTTTATAGATAGCCAACAAATGTAGCCAAGTTAGCCAACTCAACAAGAGTGCTATCCTGCCTCAGTGAATATTGAGTTTCAAGGGTAGTTTTTTCCTCATTCTCATTCATCTAGTGTTGGAGAAATCTAAGAGCTAAAAACTTAACTATAATTTCATGATCTACAAAGTACTGTGCTTACAGAACACCCAACTTTTCCTTCAAAGATTTAAAACCTACTAAAAGTGTGGCTCTACATGCTGCTCAGAAATACTAAATTAACATTTACTAACATTATCACAATACGTCCTACAGATAAACTAATCTAAGAAATAACCAAAAATAGATGGTACCATATAGATCTGCTATAAGCTTAAAAGGCAAATGAACACAAGTAATTTTAGGTTTATTCAATTCCAAGTAAAATGTGATGTATGTACCATCACACTAACCAAAATATATCGAAAAGTTGGTCACATATAGACCTTCCTCAAGTACAAAGCTGCAGATAGGAACTTAGTGGGCTCCACAGGGTTCTCAGGCAAGCCAAGAACCTATGGAACTGGAGTTTGTCCCTTAAATTAATATTACTTAGTATCATCATAAGAAATTTACAAAGCCTATAGAATTGCCTGTTTTTAAAAGCTGGAATGTTGTTGCTTAAGCGTTACTTGGAACTTCTAGAAATCATAAAATGGCCTGTTTTTACTTTATCATTTTGCTTGAAAAAAACTAATTAAGAAAAAGTAGATTTTTTTATTTATATTGCATTGAAAGTTTTGAGTTTTATGATTAATAGTACTGGCAACAGATAACAGTGTAAACAGTCCTCCTTAAATGCATTTGATTAAATGCACTTATAATTTCATGTAAGATACATTTTGCTGTGTTCAATATGGTGCTAAACATGAGCGGAAAAACAGCAGATATTTTTCCAAGCAGAAGTCATGAGATTGCTAAAATCTCCAGCCTCCACAACAGTATTAATTAGTGTGTTTCGCCAACCAAAGTTGTAAGATTTGTAAATGAAATTCTAGAAGGGGCATCAAGCTAGAACAGGATATGGGAGCCAAATAGAAAACATGAACCAATAAAAGAAAAAAAGCTACACTAGCTAGAAGTCTAAGTTTAGTCTTTGAAGTCAGTTCAAGTCCTGCATGCTTTAATTCTGGTGTAATCTTAAGATGGTGGGTACAAACAAGAACTCAGAAAACAGCTTTTGTAACTTTTGGACCAATTGCACATGCATCAGTTCATTGATGGCTCTAATGATTACACAGTGGTCTTTGCTGAGTTCTATGTGAATTAAAATAGTCATTCTCCTTGGGTTGAAATAAAATAATAAAGACTTAGTAACAAGAATAGCCATCCTTCAAACACACACACCCACACACAGATCTATAAAATATTTCACACAGTATGTTACTTTTTGTTGATCCATCAAATTATTTGTCTTAGCAGCAGTGATGCATTGCACGCAAGCACATTCTTCCTGTATGACAATCTGTTTGTTCCTTGTTTGTTCTGTCATTTGTCTCCTTTCACATTCTAGTTAATGAGATGATTGCTTTTCTGTGTACAAGAATATTTTTCTGAGAAGAGATAATTCTCTTTATTTGAGAAAAATTTTATTTCTGGCTGGATGGGAATTTCAAACACATATGGCATAAAAGGGCCATGCCCATAGTCTTAATAGACAAAAAGTTCTTCAATTAAAAGCACAATCTGTTAAGTGTATTCTTTTGTGCCAACGAGCCTTAAAAATGAATAGTATGGGGCTGGGATTGTGGCTCAGTGGTAGAACGCTTGCCTTGCATGTGTGAAGCACTGGGTTCAATCCTCAGCACCACATAAAAATAAATAAATAAAGATATTGTGTCCATCTACAACTAAAATAAAATTTTTTAAAAATGAATAGTATACAAAATGAAAAATGCACTGACTATATTGGTAACTCTCTATTTCAAATCATCAGATGAAAGTGTATCACAGTTATAAAGTATTTTTCATATGAACAAATTGATTTTTAAGAAATTTAAGTTATTTTCTTCTTTTGATGATAAGTGGAAAAAATTTAGTAAATAAGCATTACTTGAAGTTAAAAAGAAGGGCACAAAAAACACTTCACGAAAAATACTATACTCTCAGTATACTTATCATGGGAATTAGGTAAATTATTTCTTCTTTGTAGAGTGTATGTGAAACTAATGAATAAATAAGGGAATCTGACGAAGAACTACAATTGTACAGGAATTGAATATGCCATGTATAAAGTAAAGTGGCCCAATGACAGCACTATTTCATTTAAATAGTTGAAAATCATGTACGGTAACAAGAAAAAATAGCCATTGTCATGATTTTCTGGTAGGTCATGATAAAATTCCAGCCTCATTAATTTATTGTGTTATCTAATAAAATATGCAAACAAAAAGTGCAGCTATAAGTACTGTAGCAGAGGTACATGCAAAGAAAGCACCATGGAAAGACAAAAGACAAAATGATCACTTGGGTGGGAGAGGAGAGAGTCAGGGACAGTTTTAAGAAGATCATGTTTGAATTAGGCCTTTGAAAAATCAGTAGGAGTTCTGCAAGATGAAGAGAGAAGGGATTTCCTGGAAGATAGAATAGGTATGAAACTGTCATGGCCCATTTGTGAGTTGTTGGTAATTTGTTACAGAACAGTGCTTCTTAAAGAATGTTTTGTAGACCCCTTTTAATAAGGGGTTTACGGGCTGCAGTTGTAGCTCAGTGGTAGAGTGCTTGCCTTGAATGTGTGAGGCACTGGGTTCGATCCTCAGCACCACATAAAAAATAAATAAAAATATTGTGTCCATCTACAACTAAAAAAAATAAAATAAAATAGGAGGATTACAAGGTCCAAACTATTTTCACAATAAGAGTGAGGCATTATTTGACTTTTTCACTCTTGACATTTGTACTAATGATGGTGATGCAATGCTCATCGACTCCCTTATATGCAATGGCTGACTCCCTTATATGTATCAAGGAAGTGGTGTCAAATGATTGTATTCTTCACTGTCCCACACTTGCATACAGAAGAAAAAAAGAGAGAAACCATTGGTATTTTGATGGAAATAGCACTGAATGTGTAGAACAGTTTAGACAGTATAGACATTTTAATGATGTCAATTTTTCCTATCCATTAATGTGGGATGTCTTAATATTTATTTGTGTCTTCTCCAGTTTCTTTCATCAATGTTTATAGTTTCCAGTGCATATGTTTTTCATCTCCTTAACTAAGTTTATTTCTAAGTATTTTATTCTTCTTAATACTATTGTAAATGGGATTTTTGTGTTAATTTCCTTTATGGACAGTTTGTTGTCATTGTAGAGAAGTACAACTTATTTTTATGTGTTGATATGCATCATACAACTTCATTGAATTCATTTATTAGCCGTATTTTTGTGTAATAATTAGGGTTTCTACATATAAGATCACGTTATCTGCAAAAAGAAATGATTTAACTTCTTTCTTTCCTCTTTTGAAAGTTTTTATTTTATTTTTTTCTTGCCCATTGCTCTGGCTAGAACTTCCCATACTATGTTGAATAGAAGTGACAAGAGTCAATATCTTTGTTTTATTCCTGATCTTAGAGGAAAAGCTTTCAATTTTTCATGATTGAATATGATGTTAGCCATAGGCTTATCATGTGTGATTTTTATTATGTTGAAGTGAAGATGGTAAGAAACCATGAATAGAACATCCAAGAATTATGGAATAACATGAAAAGATCAAACCTAAGAATTATCAGGATAGAGGAAGGCACAGAGTTGCAAACCAAAGGAATGCACAATCTCTTTAATGATATAATATCAGAAAAGTTCCCAAATATGAAGAATGAATTGTTAAATCAAATACAAGAGGCTTACAGGACATAGCATGTACAAAATTAAAACAGAGCCACACCAAGGTACATTATAATGAAAATGCCTAGCATATAAAGTAAGGATAGAATTTTAAAAGCTGCAAGAGAGAATAATAAGATTACATATAGGGGGAAACCAATTTGAATCTCAGCAGATTTCTCAACCCAGACCCTCAAAGCAGGAGATCCTGGAACAACATATACCAAGCTCTGAAAGAAAATGGGTGCCAACCAAGAATCTTATATCTAGCAAAATTAAGCTTCAGATTGATGATAAAATAAAAACCTTCCATGATAAACAAAAATTAAAAGAATTTACAGTGCTAAAGCCTGCACTACAGAACATTCTTGTTAAAATCTTCCATGAGGAGGAAATAAAAAAATAATAATAAAAATCACCAAAGGGAGAAATGACACTAAAGGAAAAACCAAACAAAGGAGAAACTAATTCAAGTAAAAAACCAAAACAAACCAAAATGCCCAGGCATACAAACCATATTTAATAATAACCCTGAATGTGAATGGCCTAAACTCATCAATTAAAAGACATAGACTGGTAGATTGGATTAAAAAAAAAAGGCCAACAATATGCTGCCCTTAAGAGACTCATCTTATTGGAAAAGACATCCACAGACTGAAGGTAAAAGGATGGGAAAAAATATATCACTCACATGGACCATGTAAAGAAGCAGGGATTTCCATTCTCATAACAGATAAAGCGGATTTCAAACCAAAGGTAGTCAGAAGGGATAAAGAAGGATATTTCACACTGCTTAAGGGAATCATACATCAATAAGACATAAAAATTGTAAATATTTATGCCCCAAGCAATGGGGCATCTACATACATCAAACAAACCCTTCTCAATTTCAAGAATCAAATAGATCACAACACAATAATACTGGGTAACTTTAACTCACCTCTATCACCACTGGATAGATCTTCCAAACAAAAACTAAACAAAGAAATTATAGAACTCAATAATACAATCAATAATTTAGACTTAACAGACATATATAGAATATTTCATACATCAATGAGTGAATAAACTTTTTTCTCAGCAGCACATGGATTCTTCTCTAAAATAGACATGTTATTCAACAAAGCAATTCTTAGCAAATAAAAAAAATAAAGATATTACCCTGCATTCTGTCAGACCATAATGGAATGAAATTAGAAATCAATGATAAAATAAAAAAGAGAAGCTATTGAAACACCTGGAAACTAAATAAAACACTATTGAATGACACATGGCTAGCAGAAGACATCAGGGAGGAGATAAAAAAAAAATTCATAGAGGTAAATGAGAATCTGATACAACATACCAAATCTCTGGGACACTATGAAGGCAGTGATAAGAGGAAAGTTCATTTCATTGAACTCATTCATTAAAAGAAGAAAAAGTCAACAAATAAATAATCTGACATTACATCTCAAAGCCCTAGAAAAAGAAGAACAAATCAACATCAAAAGTAATAGAAGGGCTGGGATTGTGGCTCAGCGGTAGAGCACTTGCCTCGCATGCGTGAGGCCCTGGGTTTGATCCTCAGCACCACATACAGAGCGATAAAATAAAGACATTGTGTCCATCTACAAAAAAATTAAAAAAAAAAAGTAATAGAAGACAGGAAATAATTGAAATACGGGCTGAAATCAATGAAATAAAACAAAAGAAACAATTCAAAAAATTGACAAAACAAAAAGCTTGTTCTTTGAAAAAATAAACAAAATTGACAAACCCTTAGCCACCCTAACGAAAAGAAGGAAAGAGAAAATCCAAATTACTAAAATTCGCTTTTTCCACCCAGGACAGGAAATTTCACTCTCGAGTGTAAGCAGAGCCAGCAGTCGTCGACACAGCGCGATGCCAGCGGCTGTGGCCGAAAGTGGCCCGGGGCTGTGTGGCTGCGGGAGGCATCCCAGCAGCTGGGCTGGGAGCAGATAACCCAGGAATCCACTCCAGCAGCTGTGGCTGAAAGCGGCCCGGGGCAACGTGGCTACCGAGGCTGTCCCAGCTGCTCGGCTGTGAGATAACACAGGACTGAAAGCGGCCCTGGGCGGCGGTCCCAGCAGCTCGGCTGGGAGCGGATAACCCAGGAATCCACTCCAGCGGCTGTGGCTGAAAGCAGCCCTGGGCGGCTTGGCTGCGCAGGCGATCCCATCGGCTCAGCTGGGAGCGAAAACCCAGGACCTGCCTCAGGCAGGCGGTGGTGGCTTCTACTCCAGATTCCTGGCTCTAGTGCCCACCCAACCACACAGGGTCCACAGCAGGATTGCGTGTACCCACAGCCCCAACCACCAGCCACTGAGGAGTGCAAATTCAGGGTAGGAGACGCGCCACAGACGCCAGGAAGACAGCTCAGCACAAAGACGGGTTGGGTCCACTCCAGCTGCATTCCAGAGTGCCTGAGGAACAAAGCTGCAGAGGACACAGGCCTGCTAAAAGGTACTTCCACGGGGGCCAGACAACAGGAGACCAGAATCTGCTGCTCCAGTCTCTAATGAGCCTAGTCTAAAGGGGGTCATTGGAAAGCAACTCTGTATAAACTTAGACGCGGCTTTACCAGTGACCCAGTCTTCCACCAGGCTAAGAAAACTCGCACCCCAAAACACCAGCGAAGTCCAGCAAGCAACGAACAACGCCACCTACTGCAGGTGAAAGAAAACATACCTGTCTGTTCACATTGAAACTCTTTGTATTTTGATTTGGTTTGTTTGTTTGTTTTTTGGTTTTCTTTTATGTTTTGTTTCGCTTTTTTGTTTTTGTTTTGTTTT
>PVHX01024627.1:0-23671 GCA_004024805.1 Geosciurus inauris | reverse complement strand
GGTTAAAATTAAAATACAGCAGACATATAGGACTACAATATATAAAATCACAATACATACATTTTAAGACACATTATTATAAAAATGCCTAATACAAAATATAAGCATAGAGTTTTAGAAACTGTTAGAGAAAAATGAGGGTCACATTTAGAAGTAAACAAATGTAGATCTTAGCTGATTTTTTAACTCAGACCCTTAAAGGTATATACCAAGCTCTGAAACAAAATGGATTCCAACCAAGAATACTATAGAAATATTAAGCTTCAGAATTGAAGATGAAATACAAACCTTCCAATGTAAAAAAGACACTAAAAGATTCATAACTAGAATGCCTGCATTATAAATCATACTCAGAAAAATATTCTGTGAAGAAGAAATGAAATATAAAAATAAAAGCCAGCATAGGGAAGATTTACACTAGAAGAATAGTCAATTAAAAGATAATCAAGTTCAATTTAAATATTATAAATAAATAAAAATGGCAGGAAATAAAAATCATCTCTCAATAATAACATTGAATATAAATGGTCTAAATTATTTGATTACAAGACATAGGTTGGCAGGTTGAATTAAAAAACAAGACCAAATATATGCTATCTGCAAGAGACTCACCTCACAGGCAAAGACATCCACAGACTGAAAATGAAAGGATGGGGAAAAAAATACATACCATTCACATGGAACTTATAAACAAGTAAGGGTATCAGATAAGACATACTTTGAGCCCAAATTAATCAGAAAAAAAACATGAAGGTCACCTCACACTACTTAAGGGACTCACACATCAAAAAGATACAATTAACATAAATAGTTATGCCCCAATGGAGCACTTACATACATCAAAAAAAAACCCTTCTCTCAGGAGCTGTTCCTCAAGATGTGCTTTAGGTGTACAAGGACACTGAAGGGAAGCATGGAGTTTAGACATTTTTTATAATGTCTCCTACATCACTTAAGCTGAAATCAAGATATGTTCTATATTTAGGTTTTCTAAAATATTCTTTTAAGTTGTTGTAGTTCAAAAGGAATCTGGATCCTTTAACTTACTCTTAAAATTAAGAGGAAACAGTTTCTAGATAGAAGAAACCAACACTGGAAATTCACCCTTATGGCAGAAAATAATTTATTTATGTGTCTGTATAACATATATATATATGTTATATACATATATATGCATGTATACATACATACATACATACATATATATCAATTATTTTATATGTACCATATTTATGACATTTTATGCATTATTAGAAAATGAAAAATTATTAGTTAACAGAGTATAGTTCTTCAATACTTCCATGGTTTTTGAAAGACAATCTGGAACTTGAATGAGCTGGATCATATGTAGTTAAATTTTTGCTGTCTGGAGTCAGTATGAACATCTATATTTTGAGCCTATTAGGATAATCTGTATGTTAATAATTAGTTATATATTCCTGAGTAAAATAATTAAAACCGGTTCTCCTTTGTTTCTTCCTTTGAATAAAGAGTAGTCCTTGAACTTCTTATGTCCCCCAAAAATTCAATTTTCTATGAGCAATATTTGAGAAGAGCAAAAAGCTGACTCCTCTTCTTGGTTTTATAGGATGGAAATTTTTCTACATGTAAGTCTCCTCATCTGGAAAATTTTGATCTATGTGATTATAGAGAAAAATCAAATGGGTGGAAGAAGAACATATTTTTGTATTTTTTCTGAGACTCTAAAGAATGTCAAATCCATTATTTAATTTGACAAAAATTTATTTACCCCCTACTGTGTGCTATGTATTGATTGTGTAGAGATTCAAAATAAAGCATCTGTTTTGGAGTTTATTGTCCAGTGGGAATAACTGATGAGTAAATTACAATGAAAACTCAGGAAAATAAGGGGAATGATTGAACTATTAATAAAATTATGATCCTGTATATTATGAGAATGGCTTTTATTTTCTTTGAGTTTCCAAATAAGTGTGACTCTTAGAGAATCAGGGAAAAAAAAAAAAAAAAAAACAACTCCTCAATATTAAGAATCAAATAGTCCCCATTATAATAATACTGGGTGATATGCCTCTATCACCGTTGGATAGATCATCCAAACATAAGCTAAGTAAACATTCCACAGAACTAAAAATAAATGTACTAAATAATATGGACCTAATGACATCTTTCAAATGTTTTATCCATCAAAGTCTGAATTCATTTTCTCTTCAGAATCACATGGGATATTTTCTAAAATAGACTACATTTTAGGTCACAAACCAAATCTCAGAAAATAAAAAAAAAATAGAGATAATGCCTTGCATTCTATCAGAATGTAATGGAATGAAAGTAGAAATCAACAATAAGATAAAAAAACAGAAACCACATTAATGCTTGGACATGAAATAATATACTTTTGAATGATGAATGGATAGCAGAAGAAATCAAGGGAGAAAAACAAATTCTTTGAAGTAGATGAGAACAGTAAGACAACGTATTACAATCTCCGGGACATTATGAAGACAGTTCTAAGAGACAAGTTCATAACATTGAGCTCATACATTAAAAGAATAGAAAGATTCCTCAAAATAGTCTATTGTCTCAGGGACCTAGGAAAAGAACAAACCAACATCAAAATTAGTAGAAAATGGGAAATAATTAAAATAAGAGCTGAAATCAATGAAATTGAGAATAAAAAAATATAAAAGATCAATGAAGCAAATGATTGGCTTTTTTGAAAAATAAACTGATAAAATGTTAGCCAAACTAACCAAAAGAAAAAATGAAAAACTCAAATTAACAAAATTTGAGATGAAAAAGGAAATATTACCACAGACATTACTAAAATTCAGAGCACCAGAAACTATTTTTAAAAATTTATACTTCAATAAGCTAGAAAATTTTGAAGGTATTGACAAATTCCTGGGACATATGTCCTACCCAAATTTAACCATGAGGATATAGAAAATTTAAACATATTAAATTCAAGTAATAAAATTGAAGCAGCTATTAAAATCCTCACCAACAAGGAAAAGCTCAAGACTGGATTGATGCTCACCTGAGTTCTAGCAGACCTTTAAAAAAGAACTAATAATAATCTTGCTCAAATTACTGTATGAAATAGAAAAGGAGAAAATACTGCCAAACTCTTTCTATGTAGCCAGTATAACCCTGTTACCACAACCAGAGGAAGACACATCAAGGAAATAAAACTTCAGATGAATTTCCTTGATGAATATAGATACAAAAATTCTTAATAAAATATTGGAATACAGCATACAAAAACTCATTAAAATGTCAGTGCACCATTGATCAAGTGGATTTCATCCCAGGGATGCATGGTTGGTTCAATATATAAAAATAAAAATATAAATCATCATATAAATATTCTTAAGGCCAAGAATGAGATGATTTTCTCAATAGATAAAGTAGCATTGGACAAAGTACAACACACATGCATGTTTAAAAAACTAGAAAAATCTAGAGACAGAAAGAACTTACAAAGACTATATATGACATATCTAAGGCCAACATTATACTGAATGAAGAAAAACAGAATTTACTCTAAAAACAGAAATAAGACAAAGATGCCCACTTTCACCACTCCTATTCAACATAATCCTTGAAACTCCAGTGAAAGCAATCAAGTATAAGAAAAATAATCAAGGGATATGAACAGGCATAAAAGAGCTCAGATACTCTATGTTTGCCCATGACATGATCTTACATTTAATAGAGTCAAAAAACTCCACTAGGAAGATTTATAGAGTTCAGAAGTAAATTCAACAAAATAGCAGGATACAGCAGGGCACAGTGGTGCATGCCTGTAATCCCAGCGGCTCGGGAAGCTGAGACATGAGGATTGAGAGTTCAAAGCCAGCCTCAGCAACTTAACAAGGTGCTAAGCAACTCAGCAAAACCTTGTCTCTAAATAAAATACAAAATAGGGCTGAGGATGTGGCTTGGGGCTAGGTGGTTGAGTGCCCCAAGGTTTCATTCCTGGTATCAAAAAAAAAAAAGCAGGATTCAAGATCAATACTCATAAATCAATCATGTTCCTATATTCCAATGATAAATTTGCTGAAAAAGTAATACTATCTCATTCATAATAACATCAAATAAATAAATAAATAAAATGCTTGGGACAAATCAAACAAAAGTATGAAGGACCCCTAAAATGAAAACTATAGAACACTAAAGAAATAAGTTTAAGAAGAATTTAGAAATTCAAGACCTCCCCTGTTTTTGGATGGGCATAATTAATATTATCAAAGTGGCCATGCTACTAAAAGCACTATACAAATTCAATGCAATTTCCTTCAAATTTCCAATGACCTTTGTCACAGAACTAGAAAAAGTAGTTATGAAATTCATTTGGAAGAACAAGGGTTCCAAAATAGCCAAAGCAATCCTCAACAAGGAAAGTGAAGCAGGAGACATCACAATATTGGATTTCAAATTAGACTACAGAGCTATGGTAACAAAAAAAGCATGGTATTGGCATCAAAACAGAAAAGAAGACCAGAGACACAGAGACAAACCCAAATAAATACAGTTATCTGATAGTAGACAAAGGTGCTAAAAACATATGCTGGAGAGAAGATACTGTTTTTATATAAATGGTGCTAGGAAAACTGGAAATCCATATGTAGTAGATTAAAATTTTACCCCTATCTCTCACCCTGCATAAAAGCCATCTCAAAGTGGACCAAAGACATAGGAATTAGACCAGAAACTCTGCACCTGCTAGAAGAAAATGTACATCCAATTCTCCATCATGTTGGCTCAGGAAATGATTTCTTAAGAAGACAGAAAATTGTCTTGTTAAGACAAGACTCCTAAAGCAGAAAATAAAGTAAAAAATCCACAAATGGGATGTCATAAATTAAACAAGCTTTTTCATAGTAAAGGAGACAAGAGCATGAAGAGAGAGCCTATAGAGCTGAAGAAGATCAATTCCACCTGCTCCTCACATAAGGCATTAATATCCAGGACATACAAAGAATCAAAAAACTTAGCAGGAAAAAAAACCAATCAATTAATTAGCAAAAGAACTAAATAGATACTTCTCAAAATAAGAAATACAGTCAACTTCTCTAGCAATTAAGGAAATGCAAATTAAAACTACACTGAAATTTTATCACATTCCTGTCAGAATGGCAGTTATCAAGAATATAAGTAACAATAAATGTAGACAAAGATGTGGGGGAAAAGGTACACTCATACATGGTTGATGGGACTGCAAATTAGTGTAACCACTCTGGAAAGCAGTATGGAGATCCTTTAAAAAATTAGGAATTGAATTACCACATGACCCAGCTATCCTACTTTTCAGTATATAACCAAAGGATTTAAAATCAGCATACTACAGTGTCACAGCCACATCAATGTCTATAGTAACACAATTCACAATAGGCAAGCTAGGAGCCAATCTAGATGCCCTTGAACAGATGACTTGATAAAGAAAATGTGGTAATATACACAATGGAATATTACTCAACCAAAAAGAAGAATTACTTTATGGCATTTGATGGTAAATGGATGGCACTGGAGGCTATAATTATGTCAAAATGAAGCCTAACGTTAGATAGAACTAAAAAGAATTACTTTTAAAAAATGAAGGAAAATGGAAGGAAGAGAAAAAGGAAGGAAGGAAGGGGAAAAGAGGAGGAAAGGAATGAAAAGGAAAGGAAAGGTCCTGCAAAGGAAGTAAGATGAAGGAATTTTGCAGTCCTAGATGAAGACAACAAGTGGATTAAAATTTAGTCCCATAATTGAATGATCAGAGTTGATCTATTTTAAAACACTTAAGATGCTGCTTATATACACAACAACCTTATTAAAAGAATTCATTATGTTTTCTGCCTCTGCTCTGCATTTTTTTTCTTTTCTTTTCCCCTTCCCTTCCTTTTTCTCTTCCCTTCCCTTCCCTTCCCTTCCCTTCCCTTCTCTTCCCTTCTGTTTTTTAACTGACAGGTTATTTTTAAGCCACCACAGCCAGCTATGCATCCAGCCGCAGCATTCTATATAAAACTCCCTAACCATCTTTATTTGTTTTTAATTCCAATGAATACAGTTTATTCATCTTTTATCAGCTTTCTTGCACTTTTTAACATTTTCACCATTCTTTTCCTTGGTTTCCTCTCTCTTCTCCCACAAACTAACATAGGCTATGATTTTAGGTTTTTGTTTTGTTTTGTTTTGTTTTGATTTGTTTTTGTTTTTGTTTTGTTTTGTTTTTGTATTGAGGATTGAATTCAGGAGTCCTTCACTAAGCTGAACTTCCAGCCCTTTTTTATTTTGCAACTGGATTTCACTAAATTGCTTATGGCCTTTCTATATTTCTGAGGTTTGTTTGGAACTTGTCATCCTTCTACCTCAGCCTCCTGAGTTCCTGGGATTATAGGTATGTGCCACTATACCTGGTTATTCCTCTGTTATCTACCATTGAGATTCTTCAAGATTTGCTATATGTCTTTCTCTTTCTGCTGTATTCTTTCTGCACAGTCTAAATTTAAGTGTTCTATAATCTGATGTGAAGTGCTTCCTTCTATAGGGTTCTGACATTCTTTGATTTTTCCTGATTCCATTTTTCCTAATTCCATTCTCATTTGCTTTCAGAAGTTTCTAGCTCTAAATGTTAGGTTCCCCAGGATTCAGTTTTGGATTCTTTCTCTCTTTCTCTCTTCTCTCTCTTCTCCTTAATATTTTTTGAGCTGACATTTGTGGCATATTTCCACTTTATTACTCGTGACTCTAGCAATTTTATCTGTCTTTAGACACTTCCACTGAATTGTTTTGAAAGTATTTAAAAATAACATGTCATATCTGAAGCTTTTTATTCTTATAAATCTTATAGTTTCTTGTTATTTCCCATTTTAAAACAGGACACTAGCATGGGCTCAATTGCTCAAGTCAGAAACTAGTTTTATGAAGTCCTATTTCTAATAACAAAATATTTTCATTTTTCATATGTTATGTTGTAATGTTATCTGTGCAAATTGAATTTATTTCCTGAAAATGACAATTTTGAAGTCTAGTTAATTCTCATGAGAAATAAATCACCCTGTATCCAAATATATATTGTGAATCTTTGATTAAAATTACTAATTTTTTGATAGTAGTAGATCAGGAGGCCTTTAGGATACCTTTTATTCTTGACATATTCTTAAAATCCTAGTCCAGTCAAATTGTTTCCATTATGCTCTATAATGAATAGTATACTTTAAACTTTTTAAAAAGTTATTTTATAACTGATAAATAAAAACTTTAAAAAGTACATATAAGTTGGGTTCCATGTCTTTTTTTTTTTTGATACATGTGTATATTTTGTATGTTTAAATCAGGTTAAGCACATTGTATTCTCAAAATTTTCTTATCTAGATAGCCTCTTCAACAAATGGTGCTTGGAAAACAGGAAATCTATATGCAGCAAAATGAAATTTATAACCCATATTTCTCACCAAGCACAAAACTCAACTCAAAGTGGATCAAGGACCTAGGAATTAGACCAAAGGCACCTAATTGAGAAAAAAGCAAGCCCAAATCTTCATCATATTGGATTAGGCCCTGACTTCCTTAGGACTCCTGAAGCACAAGAAATTTATTTTATTGATTTTAATCAAGAATCAATAAATGAGATGGATTCAAACTAAAAAGCTTTTTCTCAGCGAAAGAAACAATCGATGAGGTGAACAGACAGCCTACATTCTGGGAGCAAATTTTTGCCACACACACATCTGATAGAGCACTAATATCCAGTATATATAAAGAACTCAAAAAAATTAGCACCAAAAAAACAACCCAACCAACCAATAAATGGGCTAAGGAGATGAATAGACACTTCTCAGAAGAAGATATACAATCGATCAACAAATACATGAAGAAATGTTCAACATCTCTAGCAGTCAAAGAAATGCAAATAAAAACTAGTCTAAGATTTCATCTCATGCCAATTTGAATAGAAGTTATCAAGAATACAAGCAACAATAAATGTTGGTGAGGACGTGGGGAAAAAGACACACTCAATCATTGCTAGTGGGACTGCAAATTGGTGCAACCAATCTGGAAAGCAGTATAGAAATTCCTTAGAAAAATTGAAATGGAATCACCATTTGACCCAGCTGTCCCACTCCTTTGTCTGTGCCCTAAAGATTTTAAAACAGCATACTGTAATAATTCAGCCACTTTAGTGTTTATAGAAGTACAATTCACAATTGCTAAAGGGTAGAAGCAACCTAGATTCCCTTCAATAGATGAATGGATAAGGAAACTCTGGTATATATACTGAAAGAAATATTACTCATCATTAAAAGAGAATAAAATTATGGCATTTGCAAGTAAATGGATGGAGTTGGAGAACATCATGCTAAGTGAAGTAAGCCAATTCCAACAAACCAAAGGCTGAATATTCTCTCTGATAAGTGGATGCTGATCCATAATGGGGGAGGGGACATGGGAAGAATGAAAAATATTGTTCAAAGGGATGGAAAGGGAGGAGATGGGACATGGGAGCAGGAAAGATGGTGGAATTAGATGGACAAAAATGCTCTAGGTACATGTATGACTGCACATATTGTGTAACTCTATGTTGTGTACAATCAGAGAAATGAAAAGTTGTGTTCCATTTGTGTACAATGAATAGAAATACATTCTGCTGTCATGTATACCTAATTAGAATAAATAAATTAAAAACAATTTTTTTTCTTTTTTGGTAAAAAATTTCAAAGTCTTCTCTTTAATTTTTTTGAAATGCACAAGTATATAGTTGTGCAATAATACAAAGGAATACCTTGCTTCTAACTTCTACTTAGTGCCTGTTGGTGAGCATTTCCCTATCCCTTCTCTTTCTCTATCTATATACATACATACATACACATACACACACACTCACACGCACACACACATCTGGGGTCTTGCTGTATTGAACTCCTAGGTCAAGTGATCTTCCTGTCTCAGTTTCCCCATTAGCTGGAACTACAGGTGTGGAGCACTGTGCTCAGCTTACAGTCAGACCCTTAAGTGAACATATTTTAAAATATGAAAAGGGTGTATATTTTTAAAATATTGAAGAAGAAAAACTATACACAAAGTGATGAAAATAATCTTTATTAAAAAAGATCTCAGAGCAAACAACTGGGCAGAGTTTGAATTTTTTTGTTTTTCTTAGATTTGGCATGCTTTCAAACTGCTAGAAAAATAAATATGTTTTATATTAAGAATTCAGTCATTTAAGCATTGGGCTTTAGAAGAGTTATAAATGACTTCAAATTTTGAAGTTTTCTGACCATCTTTATATTTGGAAGGAGCAGAAAACAAGATTTTACTAAAATGAAGCATGAAGTGGACCGTTGTGCTCAACATTATCTGAAAACACAAATGTTCTATCTGGAATTCAAATTCATTAGTCTAAAACACCCAGATCCAGTGTCTTCCGTAATTGTCAAAATTAAATAGAATCAAATTCATTCCAGTTTCTAGCAAGCCTTCAAGAAATTCACCAGAATTTCTCTGAAATTTATAGAATATCAAAAAAGTATATTTTGAAGTTTTCAGATATTCAGCCACTCTTCTTGAATATTTTTGTTTTGAGTACTTGTAGCTTGGTTATAAATTTAAATCTGAGCTTTTAAGACTTCGAGCCAGTATTGTTACCAGCAGGAGTCAGAATTGGGTTCATGTTCCAAGAAGTTAAATAATTAAAATTGTAAACATGGCTGAGGTAGCCAAGCTAGCAGAAGTTTTACTAAAAAAGGAAACTGAGAGATTTAGAACCCCCTTGGGCATTGTGCCTGGGAAGGATGGGATTGCCCTTTAAGTCTCACAGTGTCCCTCCTTTTAAAAGCACATAAGGAGAAAGAGGTTAATAAGTTTCTCTTGATTGGTTTTTGATATTTCAATTGTCCTACAGTGGGCATGGGTCAGATTATGGCTTATGCAGTCACTTTCAGCAAGATGGAGACTTAAGCCCCGTCCACAAGTGCAATATGGATTACATAATCACTTTCCAGAAGATGAAACCTTACACCCCTTCTGAGAAACAGGACTGTCTTATAATATGTTGAGGGATGTTAAAATGGCAGTTCTTAGGCAGGCATGGTAGCCCACACCTGTAATCCCAGCAGCTTGGGAGGCTCAGGTAGGAGGATCATGAGTTCAAAGCCAGCTTAAGCAAAAGTGAGGCCCTAAGGAACTCAGTGAGACCCTGTCTCTAAAGAAAAATAAAAAAAACAGGGCTGGGAATGTGGCTCAGTGGTCCAGTGCCCCCAAGTGCAATCCCCGGTACCATAAGTAAATAAACAAACAAATAAAATGGCTATTCTTGTGCTCGCCCTCTTGTTGACCTTTACTGTTCCGTCCCTATTCTCCACTGCCTATCCTTTTCTATCTAATAATTATGCCCCCTACCCATGTTGCCACCCTGACAAGAAAACACACCACTTTCTGTAAATTTTCTTAGAGTCTCAGAATGAAAACGAAATAACATTACCAAGACATCTATTTTCTAATTGAAGGAATTTCATTTCTATAAGTCACCACCAATTATTGTATTTGCATTGTATTGCAGTTTTCTTTGTGGACTTATGTTATGAGCCTCTGTTTTAGTGAACATGTCCCACAAAGGAAAAGAAGCTGGACTTCTCTTCCAGAACATTGGCAATGCCAAGTTTGAGATTTCTATGCATTTCCTGGAAAAGTTGAAGTTTTTGTTCGTTTATTTGTTTATTTTTAATTTAGTCTATAAGAGAAAAGTTAAAATGCATCATCCTTGCACCCGCTTTACTTGACAATCTACTGGGAATTACCAAACAGACGTTATAAGACAGCTATGACCATATTTACCATAACCTCATTCCTGCTTAGAGTCTGTAGAGCACCTTGTGCCCATGAGGATTACAGTGCTTTATGCAGTGATGTTTCCGAATTCCCTTAGTTGTAGTTCACTCTTATTCTCCCACTCAGCAATCTATGAAGTATTGCTGTTCACCTTCACTAAATTTTCCACCAGGGTCATGACAAGTGCTTAAAAATTAATGGTCTCCAATTATTGGTGTTATAATTTAGTTTCCAAAAAAAAATTTACTACAATATAGGTATAACCTATCATTTGATGATGAGGCCTCCATAGTCAGAAAATTTGAATTTTATACCATTGCAAAAAATAAAACTATCATATTTAATTTAATTCATCCCATTAAGTTAGTTAAAAATTCAATGTCAGTCTCTGAAAAGACACCCCCTCCACTAACAGGAAAAAGTGACAGTTGCAGGGATCTCACATTGAGGAGAGGTGCTCTCCCTTCAGTCTACACCAGAGGCCTCTATAGTACCCTTTCTGAATGTCCAGGCATTATTAATGGTGAGTCCTTTGCTTTTGGATCAAAGTGTTATCAAGTATTTGTGTTGCAGATTCCGTAGGTTTACAAAACCTGATAATTTCAATGTTCTAGGGTCACTATAAATAATAGGATTGTGAATCTCTTCTCACTTGGAATTTCCAGTTTTGAGAAAAATTTTAAAAATCAACATTGCCTAAGGCCATTTCAGTACTTGATGCTCTCATTTGTGTAACTTCTTTATGAGAGTATTGTGCTCTTTTTTTTTTTCCTTTTCTTTTCATTACAAGTAGTAAGGGTCATTAAAATTAGAGGCATTACTTTACTGTTGAAATAACATTAATGTTTTACTTTGTTCTTTTTATTATGTTTACATACATATATAATAATTCAATAATTACCTTTTATTCTTTATAAGATAAGAGAGATCTTGAACTGAAATTTTAGTTCTGCAACTCTCAAAGGTTGATATTTATCTCAGTAGTGAAACTGAAATGATCATAGTATCATCATGAGAATTGCATAAATACAGTATGTAAAAATCATATAACCCAATACATGACATATAGTTAAAACAGTATATACACGGTTACAAAAATCATTGCCACTATTTTCGCAACATAAGTAAGAGAGGTGTGGATTTTTTTTTAGTATTTTTTTTAGTTGTTGATGGACCTTTATTTGTATTTATTTGTATGTGGTGCTGAGAGTTGAACCCAGTACCTCACACGTGCTAGGCAAGTGCTCTTCCACTGAGCCACAACCCCAACCCGAGAGATGTGGGTTATATGTGAAGAGTTTCTCTTATTTTTTCTTAGCAATTTACCACCTAAATTGTTATGATTTCTGGTAACCCATTTGTCTTATGTCCTTTTCAGTGTTATATCCTCTGTCCCTAAAATCATTGAGAACTTACTAAACACTCATTAAATACATATTGCTTTAATAACTAGTTACATGTTTTCTAAAAAAAAGAAAAAGAAAGAAAGAAACCTAAATGAATATTGAGGGTTGAGGACATTTATTTTAATTTCTACCTTCAGGTCTGAGTTATGATAGACCCTGAGGCAGGAGCTCATGTGTGCATGTCTATTGTCTGGCTTGGAATGGATAAGGAAAATACCTAGAGCTGATAAATAGAAAACAGTTTATTTTTCTAAATTATCCTGTCAGAATGATGAACACTTTTAAAAAAATGGAATGACACAGCATTGAATGAATCAAAATCCAATTTGTCATTCCTAGAAAATTGACTTTGACATTGTTTGTTTGGATTCTCAACATTTGGCTTCTATGGTTCCAGATTCATTTACATCCAAATATTGGGGATAAATATGTAATTCTTGTAATACTATCATCCTCTGATTACACTACTCTATTGCTACAATCAAGCTGTGTTTACTCACAAACTTCAAAACATTTTTAAAGTGGAGAATGTATTTTAATTGGGAAAACATTGAAGTTAGTGATAATTAATGAAGTAAAGCAGATTTCCAAGTTTTACTATCAACCATTGGCATTACAAAGCCTGAATGCGGACAGAGCTGCATTTACAAGAAAGGTGGAACGTGGTAGATGGTGCCTTTTTGCCTCTCTTCAAAGGAAGCAATTTTGACAATGAATTTAATAAATAAAAACATTAATCAATGGTAAATGGGATAGCAAAGACAGAAGCAGCATTGTGCTTGACGCCTAAAGATGACAAAGAGCCTGTTTCCTCAGCATGGGACAAATGATGTTTCTCTTAGTAAATTGAAAAGACATTTTTCGTCATCTACCATATCATGTTTTTGTTTTTCGGACTTTTATTTCCTAAGAAACTCTAATTCTAATGATATGTTTTATAAGTCTGAATTTTAAATGTTTTTAACTGTAAATAAGAATCAATTTGGCTATATATGCCACCCATTTTCTGCTCCAGCACTGCAGCAGATTGAACATGGACCATCTCTGGTCCTGCTGATCTTTTAATCTAGACAAAGTAACTTTTCTTAAGTGAGTCAAAGGACTGTCAATTGATATAAGGATGCCGGCCTTAATGTAAGTAATTAGTAACTTTTCCTAGAATTATTTTTAAATAAATAGGTACATAAGCATATTTTTGAAATAATCCTTTATAAAATTTGTTACAAAGACAAAATTGAGTTTATAGTACTTGGAAACACATACAAAATAATTTAATTGCGTCTAAAATTCTGTTATTTTTAGCTACTTTTTATGTAGAAATTTAATTCATTTGAAAGTGTTTCATGCAATGTAGAATTGCAAAGGATTTTAAAAAATGTATATTTTTTTCTATCCAAGCTGTTCACGGTTTTACCATTAAACTAACCTACACTTTCATATAATACAGGAAATCTGGTGCCTTCATATTATACTATTAGCATGCATCTCATGTTTAATTTATGATGCTTCAAGTTTAGCATTTTTTCTTTCTTCCTTGGTCTGTAGGCATAGTGTTCAATTTCAGCAAATCCTTTCATCTTCTTCCAATCTAGATTGTGAAGGCCGAACTGAATATAATATTCCTTATAAAATCAGAACCAAGGTCAGCCTTTGAATTTTATAATCTAAATTTCCCAAAGGACAGAAGACATAGACTTGGGAATCAATCCAGCATTTGAAACTACCATGAGCTAATTGCTGAACACTTTTCTGTGAAGGTTCTTGTTTAAAAAATAGAATTTCCTGATTCAAGTTTTATTGCTACAAGTACAAGTTAAAAAAAGAAACAACAAAATGGTAGGTGTTCCTCTTTCTCAAGATGTGATAATTTAATATAAGGCCTTTGTGTTTCCAACAATTATTTAACAACCTTATCTGGACCACATGTACTGTAATGTGAGCACAGCATTTTGACATGAAAATATGTCCTATAAAATTCCTCACATGCTTCTATGTCATTTGTCTATGCAAATTCAAAATTGATTCTTTTACTAATGGATTATTAATTAATGGGTAGAGCTACAGAAAAACTTGCCAGCTTTGAAAATGTCCTTGTAAATGAAGGTTTGAAGAAAAGGACAAAAACCTCTATTCATGTTTTGCTTCTAAATATATTATTCATCTTTCCTATATTTATTTCTTTTTGTGTATGGTTTTGTTATTTTCAACTTTTTTTTTATTCTTATTATAAGAATGATGCATAAAAATCTCTCTTTATTCCCAGTCCAACCTATTTTATAAAAATAAATGTATTTAACACTTCATCTTATTCCTTCCAAAAGAATTAAAGCCACATAGATATGTCCTCTTGTTAGGGCTTCATAAATAAGATGTTTCAACAAGTATTTGGTGAAAAGTATGTGTTATAAAAATTTACCTAACAGGATAATATTGAATAATTTGTGCAACTTGATCAGTTTTTCCTCAGTTAAACTTAGAAGAACACACTGTTTTTAATTCTTAAAAACCAATATCTTCATTGCCACAAAACCACTCTGTATCTGGACAAAAATCCCTCCAATTGAGTAAACAACTCACATTCAATTTATACTTAATACTTTCTTTGTGATCTTCACCTTATGGAGTCGTCAATCCTAAATTTTTACATTTTTGATTTTGCCTTATTCTAATGTTTTATTCCTTGAGTCTTAAAACATTTGAGCATAGACTCAAAAAGTAAAAATATCTTCCCATGATCAACCAACTTTTTCTCAGGGTTATTAAAGCTCTTTCAAGATGGCCTTATTAAAGTGAGTTTAATATACAATATGGCTTGAGTGATAGATTGTATGGATTTCGGGAGTTGTCAAAGAGATAACAATCTTAGCAGTCACAAAGATTTGGTCAATACATCTTCACTGCATCGTTTCAAAATCCATAATTTGAATATACTTCTCAGAAGGTCTTTTTAACCTGCCACTCAGAAATCCCCATAATAGTGATAGTAAAATAGGTATTGCATTGCATCTGAACTCTGAATTCTTTTCATCAAGCTTTCAAATATTATCCTTGGAATAAGCACAACTGAAGGAACCCTTTGGTTGTCATATCAGATATAAAATTGTGTAACCTGGATAGAACTAGCTTATTAGCATAAACGTTACTGTCTGTCTGACACATTTTGCCACTAGGAAGAAATGAATATAAGAACAATAAGGCCATTTCTCAAGCTACATCTAAAGACTGATGAGTTCAGGTTTCAAGACAACATTATTCTTTACAGAAGAAGTTTTCCTTGATTGAACTATAAAAACCTTGAAAGACCTTTTATTTATGTCCCTGAGAATCTGATCTAGAAGGAATCTCTCCTATCTAAAAGTTTTGTTGGCCAGGAATTGAAGAACTGCCAGCTCTACAATAGAGATGGTCAGTTTTTATGAGTTTATTTTTGGCTAAACATTTTGGAGATGTCAGTTCCCAGACAGCAGAGTTCACTGCTGTGAGCCTGAAGTGAGGCAGAAGATCATGGCAAAAGAACATAACAGAGGAATACTGCTCAGGATGTGGCAACTAGGAAGCAAGACAGAGAGTTTTGCCCACCAGGGACATAATCCAAACCCCAAAGGAACACTTGCAGTGAACTACTTCCTCCAGACACATCCTACCTCTCTACAGTTACCACTCGGTTAATCCAAATCAATAGATTAATCCAATTACATTGCAGTTCTCATAACCTAATTATTTCATCTCTGAACATTCTTTCATTTTCTCACAAGTAAACTTTTTTGAGCTGGACTGAAGGCCCTGGGACAGAGTTAGAAATTTGTTATGTTGACCTCATGACATATTTACCAGGTGGTTTGATAAGACGACAGGTCTGTGTGTACCACCATATCACTGCTTTCGGAACCTCTCCATTTACAGGCATCAGGTGAAGTAGTCACATCATTTGGTGGTCTGTTGTGTTTGATAAGCTCATAGGCCTAGTTTTTGTGATATGGGTGTGATACCTCCACACATCCTTGTGTTGCACATGGAATTCAATACATTTACAGGTAGTCCTTTTTTATAACCATAATTAATTTATTTTTCAGTTTGTGCCCTATGTCTGTTCTGTGTAGCTGGATGTTATTTTTTTTTTTTTGATATATTCTATATACCCAATATCTGGTTTTCATCTATTTGCCTAGACAAGTTACAAGCCTTTCTGTCTTAGCACTTGTACTCAAAATGAAATAGCTAAGTGAAACTGCTGTCTTAAAAAATGGAGTAACTCAGGGCTAAGCACAGCTGTTCTAGTCAATATGGAGTAATTCAGCAAAGAGCACAGCCAGCTGTCTATTTCAGCATCTAAGTTAGGGACTTGAGTCATAAGGCCCACAAACAACAAAACTAATGGATAATTTGTAGGTAGCACTCATAGATCTGTCTCATTCACAGGTTAGGTACATTCTGTATTAGATTATCACTTCCTGTGTCTAATCAAACTATTATTTTACTTCTTGTGCTAATATTTAAAAAGGGGAAAAGTGTACTGAGGATATTGAGAACTAATGACCCTACTGGGAAACTTCTTATATGAATGAATTATTCACTTAAGAAGTGCCTGTAAAACACAGGAGGAGGTAAGAGTTTAATTCCTAACATCTAATGATCTGCACTTTGTATACATGAAATTTCCAAGGGGAACTGAATTCCAGAATGGTTTTGGTAAAACATTTTCTAACCAAGGCAAAGTATAGCTATTTAAATCTTTATTTCTTCCCAAACTATCCAAACCACAACTTTAACACAATGGCTTGTATTTCAATGGAGCTCTCACCCTATATTTTCATCAGCATGTTCATATAACTCTCATTATAATCCACTTTTCTTTTCTTTATATTAGAAGTACCAGGGTGAAAACAGGAGTGTACAGTATACAGCCCTTATTTAACATTTTATTTTGAGACAGGTTCTGACTAAGTTGCCTATGTGGCATCCAAACTTGCAATCCTCTGCCTCAGCCTGCCAATGAGCTGGGATCACAGGCATGTACCACTGCACCCAGCCCACTTTATTTTACTGTGCTAGGAATGCCTAAGTCTGAATCACTTCTTTAAATTAATCTCCCTTAATGCAAGGGAACACAAGGCATCCTCATTGTTAGCTTTAATTTCTGATCTCATTATCTGAAAAAAACTATTACTGTCAAGTATAATTTAAAAAAAGAAATTAAAAAATTTAAAAATTAAATAATCCACACCTAGGATTACAGGCATGCACCACCACGCCCAGCTATCACATTCAACTGAGAATTTTGACAACGTAATTTCTTGTGATTTCTCTGCAATTGGTTATTTTCGTGTTCCAATTCAAATAGATATGGATGTTTTCACACATTTTCCTCAGATGTTTCTTGGAATTGTAGATTTCTTGAAGATTTTTGACAAACTTTCTTTAAGGTGTTGAAAATTAACATTTATTGAATAATGATGAAAGAATGGCTTTAAAATGCTTATAATTTTCAGACACAAGATGGCCACAATATATTATTGACAAAAATATATTTGTTTCATAATCTAGACTTTAGGGATAATTGTAGTTACCTTTAAAATTCTTTAATAGTCATTTATGGAGAATTAATATGAACAGTGGCATTGAATGTACAATCTTCAGGAATAGTGATAAGTAAAATAGATGTTATTAATAATTTAAAAAATGCTTATCATGTACTCTGTTTAGCATAGGTCTAATATGTATGACTCACTCCTCCTAAGATTATTGAGATAGGGGCACTTAATGTCTCTCTTTTTTTGAGATGAGAAAATTTAGATTTAGGTCAATTAACTTTCTCAAGAACTCAGCAGTTACTTGTACTTCAATGCCTAGTCTATCTGATTACAGGGCATAACTTAAATTACAGATGCTTTTCAACTTACAATGAGGTTACATCCCAATAAGACCCTAGTAAATGCAAAAAATGCATTTGATATACCTCACCTTGAGTATGGGTTGTTTACCCATGTGGTAACGTGAGACTGGGCCCTGCTGCCCAGCAACACAAAAGAACATCTTAATACATCTCTCTAACCTGAGAAAAGATCAAAATTCAAACCGTGGTTTCTACAGAAAGCATGGTGCTTTTGCACCACCATAAAATTGAAAGATCTAAGTTGAACCATCATAAACTGGGGATCACTTGTCCTTCAAACATTATATTGAAAAACTGTCTCTTTATGCACAGATTATTTTCACCTCAGTTTATGAACTTTTTTTTTTGTTTTCTCCATTTATATTTTACAGATTGACTAGGGATCAAAGTGAGAGCAGGAGTCATCTTTTTTATTTTTTATTTTTTGGTATTGGAGATTGAACTCAGGGGCACTGGACCACTGAGCCACATCCCCAGCCCTATTTTGTGTTTTATTTAGAGACAGGGTCTCACTAAGTTGCTAAGCGCCTCGCCGTTGCTGAGGCTGGCTTTGAACTCGCTATTCTCCTGTCTCAGCCTCCCAAAATGCTGGGATTACAGGCATGAGCCACCGCGCCTGGCCAAGAGTCATCATTTTTGATATGAAGAACTTAAGCAAAAAAAGTCTTCCCTTTATCAACCAAAATCTTTCCAACCCTTGTAATGGTTGGAAGTTTTATTAGCCCAGATCTGTGATAAGCTGTTGTATCAAAGGGATTTAAAAATATAGTTACTTTAAAAGCAGTAAATATTATTCTAACATCAAATTATAGGTGTAACATACCCGGCTAAAATGATGATGCAAAAAACTGAGGACAAAGACTCTGTGGTTTTCAACTTCTGTTCCCAGTGGCTGCTGAACCTACTGGACCATGTGAATTTTATCTGACAAAGGGAGAAAGAAGAAGTATAAATGGAATCCCTCATTCCCACTGAGGATATAATCCTGACAATATATATCTCGTTCAGTTCTTATTCTTTTGGCCAGAATGACATCAAAGAGCCACATGTAGAAGAGGGAGTCAATAAACTTTTGTTGAGCAACATAGTACTGTTATTAAGTAAGAAAAGCACAATTTATAATATATGATAAGCATCCATTTTTTTAAAAATCAATATCAACCCATGAATAAATGTAAGATTATTTTTCAACTGTCAACAAATTGATCTTTAGTGGTTTGTATAATTATTAGTACTGACAATCAATCATAATTTTAAGTCTGCTAAGCTCTTCTCATTTTACAGATCAGTTAACAAGTACTGAGAACTTGTTAAACCATTCTCAAATGAAAAATCTCAGTAAATATTTGCAGCCAGTTGTCAGTATATGTAGTCTATCTTATTAACTACTAAAATAACCTATTTTAAAAATATATTATTACACTGCTTTCTTCTATTTTAGAATTCAGGAGAGTTACAAGGAGTCATTTGCTAGGTATTATTTATCCTACTTCTTTTGTGTCTTTCATTTATTTATTTTATGATTGATGTTCTCATTGAAGAGTAAGTGAATTAATTCAAGTGGGGAGAAAAATGGAAAGGAATGAATTTGCTGGGGATATAGCTTATTTGGTAGATTGCTTGCCTCGCATGAAAAGGCCCTGATTCAATCCCTAGCACCACCAAAAAAAAAAAAAAAAAAAAAAAAAAAAAAAAAAAAAAAAAAAAAAAAAAAAAAGAAGGAAGGAACGAAACTAATTTGATAATTCATTTGTTTTATTCAAAAATTTATGTAAAGACCCCATTATATGCCAGACATTCTTCTGGACAGAAAAGAAGCAGAATGCAAGAAGAAAAACTTCCTATTCTTAGATAATTTATATTCTAAATTAGGAGAGAAAATGGGATATCCTATAATTAATGACAAAAGATGAAACAGTATAGGGCTGCAAGTTATAGATGTCCACAATGCTGTCAATGAGATGAAGAGTAATGTACTAAGGGAGCATTTAATTTTGAAAGCATTTTATGCCTTTTAATTTTAAAAAGCAAAGTTATTTAAGAAGTATAGCAACAAATTGAAATCCTAACCTATTTATGGAGCACATGTTATATTAAGTACATGTCCCACTACCAAATATAAACCTTTCCCTGTTCCTTTAATTTAACCACTAAACTCACTTGTGTCCTACAGATTAGTTTTATCTTTCTTCTATTTTCTTATTTTTTTCCAGGTCTTTCATTACCTTTGCCTGGGATGTGGTGCTTTAAGAATAACCCACAAGTTTTGTAATTGAAGACATTGTTAATATCAACATAACTGATAATATATTTTTCCTTATATATTTATCTTTCTTATAGAATAAGTGTCTGATAAATGCAGTATATTACCATATACCATATACCATATTCTAAAACAAGCAAACACAAAAACAATTAGACAATATATCTAAGCCAGTCTGTGACCCTAGAAGGGCAATATAACTTTTTAATATTTTTATTTTTTTATTTATTTCATTTTTTTTAGAAACAGCACATTGGATTTCAATTCACAGTGTACATATGGAGCACAATTTTTCATTTCTCTGGTTGTACATAAGGTAGAGTTACAACATTCGTGTCTTCATATATGTACAGAGGATAATAATGTCCATCTCATTCCACCATCTTCCCTACCTCCATGTCATCTCCCTTTCTCTCCCTCCCCTTTAGTCTATCCAATCTTTCTCCATTTCTCTCATACTCCCCACCCCATCCCCATTACGGATCAGCATCCACTAATCAGAGAAAATATTTGGCCTTTGGTTTTTTGGGATTGGCTTACTTCGCTTAGCATAATGTTCTCCAATCCCATCCATTTTCTTGAAAATGTCATATTTTTAATCTCCTTGAATGCTAAGTAATATTCCATTGTGTATATATACTACAGTTTCTTTATCCATTCATCTATTGAAGGGCATCTAGGTTGATTTCACAGTTTAGCTATTGTGAATTGAGCTGCTATAAACTTTGAAGTGGCTGTGTCACTGTAGTAATCTGTTTTTAAGTCCTTTGAGTATAGACTTAGGAGTGGGATAGCTGGATCACATGGTGGTTCCATTCCAAGTTTTCTAAGGAATCTCCATACTGCTTTCTAGATTGATTGCACCAATTTGCAGTCCCACCAGCAATGTATTAGTTTTTCTTTTTTTCTACATCCTCACAACACTTGTTTGTATTCTTGATAACTACCATTCTGAGTGGCATGAGATGAAATCTTAAAGTAGTTTTAAATTGCATTTCTCTAATTGCTAGAGATGTCAAACCTTTTTTCATATATTTGTTGATTGATTGTATATCTTTTTCTGAGAAGTGTCTGTTCAGCTCCTTAGCCCATTTATTCATTGGGTTGTTTATTTTTTTGGTGTTTAGTTTTTTGAGTTCTTTATGTATCCTGGAGATCAGTGCTCTATCAGATGTGTGCGTGTGTGGCAAAAATTCGCTCCCAAAATGTAGACTCTCTGTTCACCTAATTGATTGTTTCTTTTGCTGAGAAGTTTTTTTAGTTTGAATCCATCTCATTTATTGATTCTTGCTTTTATTTCTTGCACTTTAGGAGTCTTGTTAAATAAGTCAGGGCCTAATCTGATGTGATGAAGATTTGGGCCTACTTTTTCTTCTATTAGGCATAGGGTTTCTGGTCTAATTCCTAGGTCCTTGATGTACTTTGAGTTGATTTTTGTGCATGATGAGAGAAAGGAGTTTAGTTTCATTTTGCTGCATATGGATGTCCAGTTTTTCCAGCACCACCTGTTGACGAGGCTATCTTTTCTCCAATGTATATTTTTGGCACCTTGTCTAGTATGAGATAACTGTATTTATGTGGGTTTGTCTCTGTGTCTTCTATTCTGTACTATTGGTCTACATGTCTATTTGGGTGCCCATACCATGCCATTTTTGTTACTATAGCTTTGTAGTATAATTTAAGGTCTGGTATTGTGATGCCTCCTGCTTCACTCTTCTTGCTAGGGATTGCTTTAACTATTCTGGATCTCTTACTTTTCCAAATAAATTTCATGATGAATTTTTCTATTTCTATTTCTATGAAGAATGATGTTGGGATTTTAACTGGAATCACACTGAATCTGTATGGTGCTTTGGGAAGTATGGCCATTTTGACAATATTGATTCTACCTATCCAAGTGCATGGGGGAATCTTTCCATCTTCTAAGGTCTTCTTCAATTTCCTTCTTTAGTTTCCTGTACTTTTCATTATAGAGATATTTTACCTCTCTTGTTAGATTGATTCCTGATTATTTTACTTTTGGAGGAAGCTGTTAATGGCATAGTTTTCCTAATTTCTCTTTCAGAGGATTTATCACTGATGTATAAGAATGCATTTGATTTATAGGTATTACTTTTATATCTTGCTATTTTACTGAATTTATTTATTAATTCTAGATGTTTTCTGGTGGAATTTTTAGGATCCTCCAAGTATAATATCAAGTCATCTGCAATAATGATAGTTTGAGTTTTTCTTTTTCTTTTCACATTCCTTTAATCTCTTTCATCTGTCTAATTGCTCTGGTTAGAGTTTCAAAGACTATGTTGAATAGAAGTGGTAAAAGAGGGTATCCCTGTCTTGATCCAGTTTTTAGAGGGAATGCTTCCAATTTTTAGGATGATGTTGGCTTTGGGTTTAGTGTATATAGCTTTTACAATGTTGAGGTATGTTCCTGTTATTCCTAGTTTTTCTAGTGTTTTGAACATAAAAGGGTGCTTTATTTTATCAAATGCTTTCTTTGCATCAATAGATGATGGCTTATGTTTATTGATTTCTGAATGTTGAACCCATCTTGCATCCCTTGAATGAATCCCACTTGATCATGGTGCATTATATTTTAATATGTTTTTTTTCTATGCAATTTGCCAAAATTTTCTTGAGAATGTTTCCCTCTATATGCATTAGGAATATTGGTCTAAAATTTTCTTTGATGTGTCTCTGTCTGGTTTTGGTATCAGGGTGATACTAGCCTTGTAAAATTAGTCTGAAAGGGTTTTTTACTTTTCTATTTTGTGGAAAAATTTGAGGGTTATTGTTATAAATTCTTCATTTTAGATCTTGTAGAACTTGGCTGAGAATCCATTTGGTCCTGAGCTTTTATTGGTTGGTAGGCTTTTGATGATGTCTTCTATTTTCTTGCTTAAAATTTATCTGTTTAAGTTGTATATGTCCTCCTGATTCAGTTTGGGTATGTCATATGCCTTATACATTTTTGGGTATCTTTGAGATTTTCTATTTTGCTGCAGTATAAATTTTCCAAATACATTTTGATTATCTTCTATATTATAATACTGTGTCATGATGTTTCCTTTCCACTACAAATTTCATTAATTTGTACTGCTTTTATTTATTTATTTTTTAATTTAGTTATTTTATTTAAATGCATTTCAAGTCATAGTACATAACCAGAGCTCAGTTTTTCCATTTCTCTGATTGCAAACCAGATAAAGTCACACCATTAGAGTCTTCATAGATGTGCCAGGGGTAGTAATGACCATCTCAAATAACCATCATTACTATGCCCATTCCCCTTTCCTTCCTCCCACCTCCCCC
>PVHX01024626.1:0-23680 GCA_004024805.1 Geosciurus inauris | reverse complement strand
TTTTTTTTTTTTTTTTTTGGCACCAGGGACTGAACTCAGGGGCACTCGACCACTGAGCCACATCCCCAGCCCTATTTTGTGTTTTTTATGTAGAGACAGGGTCTCACTGAGTTGCTTAAGCACCTCGCCATTGCTGAGGCTGGATTTGAACTCGCGATTCTCCTGTCTCAGCCTCCCAAAGTGCTGGGATTACAAGCGTGAGCCACCACGCCCGGCTCTCCTCCACATATCTTTAGAGCCACATCAGATAGTGTTATAATTTTCATTTTAATTGTAAACATTATTTAGAAAATTCAAGGGAAGGAAATCAGATTGTATTTTCCCATATTTTTGCCTATATTGCTGATGTTCCAAGATTTCTTATTTTATTTCCCCTTTCTGCTTAGGTTTCTCTTAGCAGTTCCTTTGGAACAGGCCTGATGGTAATTTCCTCTGGTAGTGTATTTGTTTTTACCTTCATTTCTAAAGAATATGTTCTCTAGGATTCTGATTTTTTTCTTTCAGTCTTGTAAAATGTCATGACACTTTCTCCTGCCTGCCATGGTTTTGATGAGAAGTCTGCTGCCTTCAGGTTTTTTCTTTGTCTTTAGTTTTTGGAAGTCCCCCAGGTCTCTAGGTTTTGTTCACTTTTCCCCCCAAAGCTATTCTCTCTGTTGTTCATACTGGGCAATCTCTACTGTTGTATCTTTCTGTTCACAGACGGTTTCCTTTTTCTTCTTATATTTCTTTGTTGAGGCTTTCTATTTTTTCACTTGTTTGCGTTTTGAAACATTTGTATCATGGCTGCTTGAAATCCTTATCAGATGATCTAACATATCTGTCATTGGGGTTACATCAATCTATTGCCATTTTTCATTCGTTTTGAAATCTTTCTGGTTCTTGGTGTGATGAGGATTTTCTATTGAAATCTGGATATTTTCACATTACATGTGAAGTTCTGGATCTCATTTAAACCTGTTTTAGCTGGCCTCCTTTCACGCTGCTCTGGCAGGGGAACAGGAGAAGGACCTCCTTTCTGCCAGGTGGAGAGGGAAGTCCAGAATTCCTCTCAGCCTTGACACCTGAGGAGGGATGATCCTTGTTACTGCTGCCTGGAGGCAGGAGTTTTAGCTCCCTACCACGCCTCCAAGATGCCTCCCTATCTGCGAGGGTAGAAATGCCCAGTTACTTCTTCCTACCTGGAACCGCAGGGTGGGGAGAGGAGAGGAAGCCTCCTTACCACTGAATCCCAGTGAAGAGTCCGGAGACTCTGCAAGGCTTGCTTCTTCCTGACACCACCACAGAGGGGCCTCATGACCAGCTGGCGGGAATGAGTCCTCATCAGCTTCTCCAGCACCTGCCCAGGGGAACGTGCTGCTGATCATCACAGCCTGACATGGTGCAGGTTGGGCCGTGGTTTCTTCTGTAGGGTGCAGCAGTTGCTGTCTAAAGTGTCTGCCTTGTGAGGCTGTCCCTGTCTTGACCCTTTGGGTGGAGGAGCAGGCTTCTGCTGGGACTGCTTTTGGTTACAGTGAGGGCCAGTTTCCTCCCAAGGCTGCAATATTCAAGGCAAAAGGGAACCCCAGGAACCCCTTGCCATGCTGTTCCTGGGGTCCTGAGGTCCCTTGTTGTCTCAAATTCTCCCCTGCCCACACTGGTCAGAGTCTTCTTACATTTGTCCAGGGTTTCTAGCTGCATTTGGTGAATGAAAAGGAAAAACTCAATCTACTTCATCTTCTCAGAAACTGAAGTCTCTCTGTGCTATTTTTTAAAATTTTCTTTAGTTGTTGATTGACCTTTATTTATTCATTTATTTATATGCGGTGCTGAGGATCGAACCCAGTGCCTCCCACATGCGAGGCAAGAGTTCTACCACTGAGCCACAATCCCAACCCTGTGCTACTTTTTTTTTGCAACTTCCTGTGAATTTGTAATTATTATGAAATTAAAAGTTAAAAAGAAATTCTAATGTTGGTGTCTAATTTGTTCAAGCATCAGACTACAAGAATGATATTTATTCTACGAGAAGAAAGCTATCCATCCATTCAAGTCAGCGTGTGACAAATGCCAGTGGTGGGGAGGAGGAGTCCCAGGACAGCAGCTCAGAGCCTGAGCACATGCAGGTCTCTGGGGCAGCGGGCCTGTGCAGCGTTCAGAGAGGTGGGGCTGAGCAGGTAGTGTGGAGGCCTCTCTGAGGATCATGAAGCACTTTTAAAATAAAAGGCATCATGACCGCCAATGCCCTGGGGGACCTTGAGTGCCTGACTTTCATCCTGAGGCTCACCAGCCCAGGAGAACAGCACTGTGGAATGCTGGAGCCGCAGGGGCCCGTGGGCCCGTCTTCCCAGGCCCTCCATCACCTCAGCTGCACTGGCCAGAGGAAGGCGAAGGCCATCTGGATGCGCGGGTGCTGGGCTGCAGAGAGGCCCATGCTGGGGGCCCAGCTGGCCAGCCAGACTCCAGGCTGGAAGAGATTGGAGGAGATAGAAGCATCTGGAAGGCATCATTCCCTTCAGCCGATCAATGTTTAAAAGCCAAACAAAGGCACAGTGAGCACAGGCTTTTTCTTTTTCTTTTTTTTCTTTTAGCCTTCCAAGTAGAGCAGCACATCTGGGTGTTTCATTTAAGCTCAGAATTCTTTGTGGGGAGGGCGTGAGCCTCTTTTGATCAAAGGGCACATGTACCTATCTTTTACTCTCAGAAAAGAGGCCAATTTCACAAAAACAGAAATTCATACTTGCTCATGGAAAACTAAAAATTAATATTTTCATATTTTTATTTTTATTCTATTCCTGAGCCAGGCCCCTGGGAAGTGCTGGGGACATGGATAGAACCCAGCTCCTGCTCCAAGTGGTCTGCCATTTCTGGGAGACAAGAAACTGGACTAGTGCCAAATAGGAGGAAGCCACGTGGCAAGGAGATCATTCTCTCTCCGCTGAAGAAAAAAAAAATTTTTTGGTACCAGGGATTGAACTTAGGGGTGCTCAATCAATGTGTCACATCTCCAGCCCTTTTTATTTATTTTGAGACAGGGTCTCACTAAGTTGCTTAGGGCCTCACTAAGTTGCTGAGGCTGGCCTTGAACTTGCAATGCTCCTGCCTCAGCCTCCCAAGCTGCTGGGATTACAGCGTGTGCCACCACGCGTGACTCCTATGAAGAAATCTTCTTTGGCTTCCTTCTGCAACTTCCCCTCTCCCTGGGTCTCTTCCTGCCCTGCTGGCCACAGCTTCCATCTGCACTTTCCAAGGTGCTCTCCTGGGCTGTCAGGTCCTTATCCCTCCCCTCTTGCTGTTGGCTCAACTCTTCCTCCCCTGTGGCTCCAGCCACTGTCCCTTAGCTACTCATCCCTGAATCTGCAGCCCCAGCCAAGCCCCCCCTCTGAACTCAGACCCCCTCCACATCACCTCTTGGATGGCTTCGAGGTCCTCAGAACCCAACCTACTCCAAACCATAAGCCTGCTGTTGTGGTCTGCATCATCCCCGCTCCCAGTCCCCCTCCGTATGTTGAAGTCCACATTCCCAGGGCCTCAGAACGTGGTATTCAGAATGTGAGAGAGCAGGGTCGGTGAGGTAATTGAAGACAGGGTCTTCAGTGGGGTCATCCAATACAACTCTTGTCCTTCAAAGAAGAGGAAATTAGGACATAGGAATGACCCCGTGAGGACACAGGGAGAAGAAAGCCACCTATAAATGAGTGAAGGAGAGAGGGCTCAGTCCTGCTGAGCCCTCTGTCTGGCCTCCTGCCCTCCAGAACGGCGAGAAGTGCTTTCCTTTCACTTGCGCCCCTGGGTGGTGCTTCGTGGGGCAGCTGGCACACTCACCCCAGCTCTCACCCCAAGCCTGGCTTACTGCCTGTGTTTCCTGTCTCTGTTCGTGTTCCCACCCCCTGGGCAGTGGCCAGAGCCATAGGGAGACTCAAGAGTCACGGCTCCTCCCCTGGGTCACCCGCAGCTGCCTATGGCCTCGTCCAGGCCATTGGGCCTCCTAAATATCTCCTCAGTCCCAACAGCTCCTCACCCTGCCCCAGAGCTGGCTGACCACCCAGTAGGCACAACTGCCAAGCTAGGGTTTCTCAGGCCCCGTGCGTGACCCCAGTGCACTCAACTGGCATGAGCCCACATGGCCATGGTTTCATGGCTGCAGGGACCCTGCACATGGGTGCTGCCCAGACGCAGGCCAGGTGGGACTTGGCATGAGACTCCGGTGACACGGGCCACACAAGGCACTCTGCAGCCACAGGAGACAGTCATGCGGCCACACCAGAGCCAGGCATGAAGGGCTGCAGGACAGCGTCTCTGTGCTGGGAATGCCCCCTGCACCACAGACTGTCACCATTCCCCCCAGCGCAGCTCCCTTGAATGGGACAACTGAGGACCTGAGCTCGCCAGGCACTCCCACCCATGTTTCCTGGGTGCTTCACTATTGAGCTGATGGTGATGTTGTAAGACATGTGTGTCTTCACACACTTCCACACGTGCCCAGGATACCCACAAGCCAGGGGCACCAAACAAGTGAGAGAAAAGGACAGAGCAGAGAGGGATGTCCTGCAGAGCTTCACAGTCCCAGGCCCGGAAAGGCACCGGTTCTGTTTCAGCAAACACTAAGTTGGAGTTTCAAATCACCAATAGGGAGCCTAACTTGGGTGACTTTGGATCAGGCCGGGGCCAGATCATAAGAGCAGGCTGGCCTGGACAGAGGCTTGGGGGTCACTCAGCAGTTACATGGGCAAGAGGGTACAGGATTCAAGGATGCAGATGCTCCCAGCAGCCTGGCACTTGTCCTCCCAGAGCCCACTGTCCACTACACAGGAAGGCTGCAAGGTGTCCCCAGACAGGTGTGCGTGGCTGGCACAGCAGGACCCAGAGGAAGGAGGACAGGAACTGCTCCTGAAAGGAACCCTGACCACTGGTGCCCTGGTAGGTACTAGAAGAGGAAGAAAAGGCGTTCGCAGGCAGAGGCGTGAGAAGGACACTCTGGGGGGACAGACAGCCTGGCAGAGACCCAGAGGCACAGGGGGCTGTGGGGATCCTGGAGATCAGGCTGGAGTGGCAGTCAGGACCCCAATGGAGGGGGATTTGGGGCCCAGATCCGTCCACTCTGTGGGACTGAGGATGCCCTGAGGGGTCCAGGAGAGGGACACAGTCTGGTTTGTTTCTTGAAAGGACTTGGCCTCACGGCCCCAAGTCTCTCAAATGTCTCTCAGATGACAGCCTGAGCTTCCCCATCTGTGACGTGGGATGATCGCAGAACCCTAGGATTGCTGTACAGGTTGCACTTGTTAAAACCACAAAAGTGCTTGGAAGAGCACTAGCCTGCTGTCACCCATGTTCTTCGCGCTGGTCCCACGCTCAGTGATGGGTTCAGGAAGACACATCTGAGCACTTGCCCTGAGCCTCCTGGTTGAGGGCAGTCAGGTCCTGCAAAGTGGGAAGCTGTTGACTGCACCCAGAAGCTGTTGCCGCCCCACTGTGAGCTGGCATCTGTGTGCCTCAAGGGGCCACACCTGCTGAAAGCCAAGTGTGGTGCTGGGGACGGCCTCCCCTCGGGGAGCCTCCCCTAATTCACAGGCTGAAGTGCTGGGGGCCCCTGGAGCGGCAAAGGGGACTTCCCTGTCCCTTCCACTTGAATGAGGGCTGGAGGGGGTAGAGTGTCGAGGAGGGAGGTCCCCGCCTTGAGCCCTCAGGGATGGGCCTTTTCAGGGGACCCATTTCCAGGGGCGGTCAAGCAGATACCTGTGGAATTCCACATGAAGGGAAAACCCACTGGTCTCCAGAAGAGAATGTCCCTATGGAGGGTCGTGAGCACCACACACACAGGGAAGCCGTTGAACACTGTTTCCAACACAGAACGAGTTAAACAAACCTGGACTCAGATCCCGCCTGCCACGCTATGGGGCCCCAGAGCCATTTTCTCATCTCTAACCCGGGGAGGAGGTGACACCTCTTTCCCACCACACACGTGATTGGGAGCCTGAGATGCACACGCATGTGTGTGGCGACTGCACAGGGCCTGGCGCAGGGCAGGTGCCCCAGACATGCCCGCAGCGAGCTGTTGCGGGTGGGGACAGCAGGCACCAATACTTTCCACTGACGTCTAAATTCCGTTCGAAGGTCGTAATTTGGCCAGAGGTTTATTTTAATTAGGAAGCAGCAAGAAAAGTGGACTCAGGGAAGGTGAGCCTTTGATGATTTCTGCAGGTGGTAGGAAAAAATGCTCAATGACAAAAACAAACTGAAACATTCTTGAGGGGAAAGTGGAGAGGCCTGTGAGCCGTGTGGCCTAAATATAGCAAAGGGTATTTTTGTAGATGGCAAAATGTGCCCGAGTCCTGCAAGAATATGCGGCCTCTTCCAAAGTTTCCATCCAGCTCTTTCTTGAATCAAGGTGGCCTAGTCTGGGAGCCTCCAGATGTGGGAGCATCAGCCCTACAAACCTGGAGCTGGGCCCTGCCCGGCGCAGACAGACAACACAGGACGGTATTCCAGCCCTGCCCACCGCAAGACCTGTGCTTGCCCACCACCGTGGGGCTTTTCAAACTGCATTTTCCAAAAGAAACATGATTCCAAGAAGGAAGATTTTGGTCAAAGAGCTTCACAAACAAACTGAAGTCCCTGAGCTCCCCAATCCCCTAATTGGGACCAGGTTAGTGGAGATGCCTGCGGGGGGTCCACCACGTGGCCTCCTGACTAGGGCCTTCCCCACCAGCTCCTTTCTTTCTGATTTTTCAACACAAACCATAACAAATACCATGCAGAACCAATTACACAGCACCCCGCAGGGAGGCCCCGCTGCAGTGGGGGTGGCTGGAAACGGGCCCTCTCGGATGCCTCCTCTGTTTGGGGGACCACCCCCCTGGCAGTTCCCTGACCCTTGGGTGCCCAGAGCCAGGCCTGCCTTCCCAGAAGAAAACCATACACTGGTTTATTGCAAATTCACAGAAATGTCGGCTCGAGCTGAGGGTGTTCAGCAAATGCTGTGGACCAAGGAGCTGGCTGCTCGTGGGTTGTGATGTTCCCATCAGACATCTAGAGAGATGGGTCTGCTCACGCGAAATGAGTGGATAAGGGAGGACTTCCCCTCCCCTCCCTGATATCAACTCAGGCTGCACAAGGGGCTTTGGTACTGGAATCCCAAGGAGGGGCTGGCGCGGGGTGGTGGGGGCTGCCTGCAAACGTCTGCTGAGTGCTGACTCCAGCCAGCCCTGTCCCAGGCTCCCTGCAACATGGTTCCCTTGGATTCTGTGCCCCAGTCGCACACAGGCTGGTCGGGGAGAGAAAACATGCGGCAGGAAGGTGCAGAGCTGAACCCAGCCACATGCAGGGTGTGACCCCCCATCCTCACTGACCCCGTGACTGTGGGTGAGTGACTCAGCAGCAGTGCAAGTCCTGGCTCTCTCACCTGCACATGGGAGTAACAGAGTGCAGAGCTCACAGGTGCTGGTCAGCAGGGCAGGACACACTCCAAGGAAAATGCTCAGTGCACAGAAGTGACACAAGGGAGCCCGGGGTGTTCACTAGACAGATCAGAAGTTAGACGAGCTGTTGACTGGGCTGAGACCTGCGCGAACACCAGGTGGTGCCTAGGCGTGGGACTCTGTTCCGTGTTGCTAGTCTAAGGACTGGCCTCAGCTCCAGCACCAGCAAAGAGCACATAGCCCTGACCAGAAGTGGCCTTTGCCTCATTATCGTAGAACACACTCCTGCATGGAGCCTGCAGGTGCTAATGACGTAGGCCACAGGGAAGGGGCACTAGGAGCCACCAGGCGGGCGCTGCCCCGACCCCCTCCATGTGAATGCGAGTGGCTAAGGGTCATCCAGAGACTAAGGGGGATGGAAAAGGCAAAAGAGGGACACAGGGAAGCAGCAGGGACATACTTGCCCGTTTGCTCACACTTGAGAACAAAGCTGCCCCCCTGTACCAAAGCGTCCCCAAGGAGCTCCTCTGCTGGAGGTCACAAGAACCCACAGGTGAGTAAGAGAAGGGCCCCGCAGGATGAGCTGCTGTTGTTACCTTCCGGCTGGAGACACCAGCCAGGGGCCAGAAGCCATGAGAGCTCCTGTGAGCGCTGCCCTTCAGGTTTCCCAGGGGACACTGGTAGGGGGCTGTGTTTGAGAAATGGGACTATTCATTTACCCAACCGTGTTCATTTTCTGACGGCCTTCTAGAAACAAAGCAAAGTGGAGCAGATGCACACAAATCTGTTAGTAATCAGAAGCCTTTGAGGCTGCAGCCAGCAGACCTCCCAGTGCTGTGGAGACGCTGGCCCAGGCCCAAGAAGCCGAAGCTATGTAGGTGAGGGATGGTGGGCCAGGGCATCTCTTGGCCCGTCCTGATTCCCAGGTGTGAGTCTCAAGCAAAGGCTGATGAGATCTGGAGAGGGAGTGTGGAAGAACTTGTGGTCTGTGTCCTCCCCCACCAGAAGCCCAGTGCTGCTGCCCCCTAGTACTCCACCAGTCCCCCGCCCCCAGCCGTCACCTGGTCTGCCTTCCAGAGTCTTCTCAAGCTGGCTCTGCTCCTCACTGGTACCTCCTTTTGCAAAAGTTCCTTTCAGTAATTCTCAAGTGCCCATTCTAGACCCCTCTCCAGCAGGGACTGAGTCTGTGTCATCTCCATGTCCAGGGCCAGCTCTGGAACCAGATCCTGCCACCAGACCATGGGTTCCATTATCAGGATGTGGTGAATGGGAGGAATGGGGACAAGCCTCTCCTGAGCGTCCTGGGCTCAGGGCTGCTCTGAAAGTTTCCCCTTCAGCAGATCCTAGGTAGAGTTTCTACTGGTATCATTTACATTTTTCTTCAATGGTGGAGTTGGAGTGGAGGAAACTGGTGGACCAGTTTCCATTTCAGTCTGGGCCACATCCAAGTATGACCTGGGTTTTTCCAGAGATGAGTTTGGCTGGAGTTGAGGTTGAAGGGGTAGGGCACTGACCGTTGGGGGCTAGCAAAGGGAGGGTGCTGCAATGCTCTGGGATTCGGATGGGGACCCCAAACCAGGACAGGGGTTGAGAAGATGGGTAAGGGGTAATCGAATGGGACTGGGAGGGGCTAGCATTGATTGAGGAGGGTGTCAGGAACGATTTCCAGGTTTCTTCCATCAGTGGGGAGTCTGAAGATAGAGGAGCAGGTTTGGGGCAATGATGAGTTTGGTTCTGATGTGACTGTGGAACATCCAGGTAGAGATTTCTAGAAGCAGAGACGAAGCTCAGACGAGAGGTGGGGGCTGCGGGTCTAATCGGAGCTAATCTAATCTAACCAACTGGTGAAAGGCTTGGCTCTGGTGGCTTCATCCCAGTCTTCTGATGCCAGAGAGGGGAGGAGGCAGGACCCCGAGGGTTGCGACATCTGAGGTGATTTATAGAGCAAATGTCTTGTGTGTTTGTTTCTCGACACTGCCTTCCAAGAGGGAACCTAAAACCCTACATTCTGATCCGAAGTGTAATTTCCAGTCATTTCCACCGACAACATTTGGTTCTTATTATCAAAAGATACTCACACAGATGTAGCATTAAAATGTTGGCCCCACGGATAAAGAAAACAAGGTCGTCTCAAGTCTTGCAGCAACACTCAGACATTTACGATTCCAAGAAGTGGTTGCTGGATAACTCCTCTAGAATATCCATTTCCCAATGTGTTTCTGAGTGGAAGAAGGCCAGACACTCGGTCAACGTCAGGCTGTAGTCTGAACTTTCAACCGCGAGGATTGAGCGGGCTTGTATGACGATCCCCAGAGGGAGGCGGGCCCGGCATACCCCCACCCTGGCCGCCCAGCTTTGTACATGGGGTGCACAGACGGGGCTAATAAAGGGTTTGTTGATTGAGAAAAGAAACAGGCGGATGCTGGGAGTCATCCCAGGCTGGGTTCCCATCGATGTTTCTTGCCAGAAGTTCCAGGGGCTTATTACGGGGAGGGGCGGCTTCTCTAGACAGAAACGGAAAATATTTATACAGAACTCATGTTTTGAACTTTAGCAGAGAAGCTTATCCTTCCCCCTGTTAAGTTTTATATTAGTGATTTTGGCTTCTTCCAAATAACATTGCCAGCCTGGCGCTCTACGCGCGTGAGTCCTGGAAGTTCCCAAAGGTATTTTTCACGTAATAATTTACTAAGTTCATCCTATGTGCCAAACGCTTTAATAAATTATGTCATTTAGTTCTCAGAGTCATATGGGCACGATAATGTATTTACTAACCCCATTTTATGGATGTGGAAACCTGGCCCTGGGAAATGTAGTACATTTTTCCACAGTGAGGCAGGCAGGTATTTGAGCCCAGGGGATGCAACCCCACAGCCGATTTGCCCAAAGCTTCTGGCTGCTTCTGAGCACCAACCTGACCATGGCCAAGGGGACACCTCTCTCTGTGCGTTCTCTAGTCACTGCTTGGTGTAATGATCCCCATCTTACATCTGGGGAAGCTGAGCTTCCTGGAGATAAGTGGCTCGTCTGAAGTCACTGGGAGCAGAGGACCTGGTTCCAAGGACACTCTTTCCCTCCTGCTGGCCCCCAGACTGTGCTCCTCTCCTGCAGCCCCTCTGCCTCCTTACACAGAACTGCACAGGCTTGTACCCCCAGGTACCACTGCAGTTGCAGAGCGGGGGTCTCAGTCTGGGAAGCTCGGGGTCCTCCCGGCCTTTGTGCAGTCGTGGCTGTGCCTGGCCAGGCTCAGGGAATCCTGGAGAGGAAGCAGAGGGTAAGCCACCAGCATTGGAAACCCTTTTGACATAACCCACACCTTTTGGCTTGGGCACATGGCCACATGAGAGCAATCCAGAGACTGACCGATCCCTCCCTCCTCTGGAGTTGGCCTGCCTGGTGGGTTTGAGTCAAGGTTGGGGCAGCCTCCCTCTTCCTCCCCACTTGGTGGCTCAGTGACCAGCCAGCTCCCTGCCCCACCCAGACAGACCTCGCCAACTTGCCACCCTCGAGCAAGGATTGGGCTCTGAGAAAATGGCCGCACGTCATCCAAGATGCTGACAGCTGCAGGCCAGCACCCAGGGTGGTTCTCGCTGGGCCTTCCTCCTCCTTCTGGCATTCACTGGGCCCCAGGCACAGCTGTTAATGGAGCTGCTCCTGGGGACTGGGCCTGTGCACACACATCATAGAATTCACCATGGACCCTACCAGGTTAGCAGGTGAGCTCCAATCTACAGATGAAAGTCAGGAGTCCCAGATAGGCTATGGGAGGTGCAGTTTAGATTCCTATCCTGGCTCAGTCCACGGTTTTGTTTTTTTTTCTTTTTTTGGTATCGGAGATTGAACTCAGGGGTACTCAACCACTGAACCACATCCCCAGCCCTGTTTTGTGTTTTATGTAGAGACAGGGTCTCACTGAGTTGCTTAGCACCTCGCCATTGCTGAGGCTGGCTTTGAACTCGTGATCCTCCTGTCTCAGCCTCCCAAAGTGCTGGGATTACAGGCATGTGACACTGTGCCTGGCTTCAGTCTTTGGTCTTGAGTGAATCCCTTTCCTTGTCTGAGTCTCACTTTACTTCTCATCAGCAATATGAGTGCACCATGAAGGTTCTTCACCTGGATCCCCAGAGTCCTAAGATGCACATGGAGAGGACTGGGTAGGGGTTCCTTAGGGAAAATTGACTTTATTCCAACCAGCCTATAACTGAAAAGTAACAGTTCTTCCCACAAGGAAGGTACAGAACATTCCAGAAGAGTATCTATTGGCACCTGGGACCATTTCATCAATAGATGTGGCCATCTCTACTTCAGAATTAGGGTGGCTATTAGACTCATCACTGGGTCTTGGTTAATGCACTGATTCATCACTGCCCTTCCTGAAGTCGTGTCCCAGCAGAGGAAAACAGGCTGCGGCTGGGCAGTGGGGTCTGTCTCTAATCTTCACTGGCACCAGGTCCCTCTATTCCCACAGCTGTGCCCCCTGGTTGGCTTTGTTACCCGCTGTGGTGGCCTGCTGGAGGCTGGGGCGGAAGGGGAGAGGAGGGCAGCCAGCTCCTGCCTGTGGGCTCAGCCTAGCAGATTCTTTTGCACTAAGGGGTCATTTTTGGCAATAGTAACTCCATTCAAACAGACGCTCTGTCCCCAAACCATGGAATTGTCCTTGACGCCCCCTCAAACCCTGCACCACTCTATGAACAGGTGTGTTAGCTGTATTTTTAGATTGTCCCAGTAGCAGATTCTTTCCAGCCACCTCTGCCGCTTCGTGGGGCCCGAGCCGCCATCGTCTCTTACTGAGATAACTGCTGTGGCCCAGTCGTCTGTCTGTTTCAGCCTTGCCTCCTGCTCTTGTCTCAGCGCAGGAGCCAGATGGATCAGTTCAACACACAAGTCAAATCCCTCCTGCTCACAGCCCTCTCCAGGCGCCAGTCTGACTCCCAGTAAAAGCCTCAGCCCTTACGAAGCCTGGCGGGATCGCCACCTCCCTCCTCCCCACACTCACTGGCTCCTGCAGTGGGGCCTCTGCGCTGCTCCTCAGGCACCCAAGCGCCGTCTCTCCATGGGGCCTGTGGGCTTGCAGCTCCCTCTGCCTGGAAAGGGCTCTGCCTTGAGGTTCATACTGAAATGCCTCCTTGCAGAAGGCAGCCCTTGTGGTGGACGCTGAACTGTGTGTCCAGGCTCGTCTCCCCTGATGCCCCTGGGGAGGTGGCTATTGGCTTGCAGCCGTCTCTGAGCCTCGCCTCAGCTGAAGAAAACTACCTGTCCAAGGCTGCACCTCCTGCAGGGCAGCCTCACCTGATCCATCAATGCGGGGCTCTTGTCCCTGACTCCAGATGGCTCTGTGGCTCATCCCTCTCCCGAGAGCCTCATCAATCCGGCTGGCTGAGGCCTCTGTGGGGCCTGCACTGCCACTCGGCATCCGCTTCCCCACCGTCCCACTTCAACCCTACCTGCTCTCCTAGTGAAGCCCTGCGGCTCATCTCTGAGTCAGTCTGCTCCCTGGGGACCTCAGACAGTGACACCTGCCACCCCACTCAAGCTGCAGCACCCCTCCCAAACCCACTCGCCTTCCCCTTCCTGCTCCTAGACCCCATCACCACCTGCATGCACAGGTGTCCCACGTTCAGCTTCACCTGTCCTCCTGCAGAGCATAAGCTCTGTAAGCACAGGGGCGGGTTTTGAATCCGTCACCTAGACTAGAGCCCAGAGCGTGAGCATCCAGTCAAATGCTGTCGCATGAGGGCTGGGGTTGTGGTTCAGTGGTAGAGCGCTTGCCTAGCACACGTGAGGCACTGGGTTCGATCCTTGGCACCACATAAAAATAAATAAATAAAATAAAGGCATTGTGTCCACCTACAACTAAAAACATTATTAAAAAAAAAAAAAGCTGTCACACGAATGGGTGGCCGAGTGACCACATCATCCTTGACTTGCGGTCAATAAAATCCTCCACATTATTTTGACACAAGCCAGGACCCTGATACTGAGTTGGTGCAATTAGTCTGGGAACATGATCCCAGGTCTTGACAGCTTGTCACCATTAAGTTCCATTGTGCTGCCCTTAGATTGTGTGGGTCTCGACTCCAGCTCTCATCACCTGACCACCCCAGGAGCATGTTTTTTAGCACCTCTTCTTCAAGTCATCAGTGCCAACCCTGAGTAGAAAACATCACTCTCCTGCCATTCGCTGCATTTGTCTGTGTTGATCTTGTCTGTGCGCTTATTCTCTTTTTCCTTTCTGTCCTCACCCCAGCCTGCGTGTCTTCTAATTGTCCTACGTGTGCATGGCACGTTGTGGCCATAACGTGTCAAGTAGACGAACGATTCTCCCCTTCCATAGTGAGAGCTCTCAGGCAGCAGCCACCCCGTCACCCTGAGTCCACATGTAACATTAAGACCTCACTTAGGGCTGGGGTTATGCTGCAGCATGTGTGAGGCACTGGGTTCGATCCTCAGCACCACATAAAAATAAAGATATTCTGTCCACTTACAACTAAAAAATAAATATTAAAAAAAAAAAAAAAAACCTCACTTAGGAGGGCTGGCACCTGGGCAGGACAGTGGCTGTGATGCCAGCGGTGCTGGGCAGGCCTCTTGACATGGCCTCTGTCCCGGGAGAGGGTATCACAGTCCCTAACACCAAGCGTGGCTGGTCATGCTCCTGACACCAGGCCGTTTCTCAGAACCACTGCAGAATCATGCGACCTCCTGTCCCTTACGCCCCACAGGGGTGCTGTCCTCGGACTTGCTGTACCCTCCCTGGATCTCTAACAGCCCCTGTCCCACAGAGCTGAGACGGCTCTCTCCACTGTCTGGTCACTGTTGTTAGGCCCTGGGCCTGGCCATCACTTCCCTAGGCGAGGTTTCCCCAGTCATCATGCCAGGAGATCTCAGTGTTGCAGGAGAGACTGGTGGAGAAGCAGCCAGCAACACTCAGAGAGGAGGGAGCTCCAGACTTTGAGGCCGGCAGGCCCAGAGGAAAACAAACTCCAAATCCTGAGCCCTGACCCAGTTTCTCCCAATGGTTACAGGTCATTTGGTGTCACCTTAGACCATCCTGTCACTTGGGGATTTTTCCTTTTCAAAACCTTCCTATCCACGGGGCTGAAGGCTGTGCAGGGTCTCCACATGAAGCCTGCCCCAGAAACAGGTAGGAAGAAAGGACTCTCTCCACCAGCACCTGTGACATTTCAAGAGGGGGCAGTCAGACTCCTAGTTACTTACAATCCAAAAGGTGGGGACCCAGGTTAATGGGGCTTCCTGGAGGAAGGCTGAGAGGGGAGTGGAAGTGACCTTCCCCAGGCCTCGGTCTCTGGCCATGACGTTTTGTAAGTTCATTTCACAACCAGCTCTGCTGTTGCCGTCACGGTGCCCTCTTCCCGTGTCCAGCCACCTGCCCAGTGAGCTTGAATCCTGGGTGTCTAGGCTCAGGTCACGGAGCCCATGTCTTATAATTCAGCAACAAAGATGTGTCGTGGGCTGTTTAAGGATCTGGGAACAGCTGTGAATAAAGCACTGTCCCTGTTCTCACAGAACATACATCCAAGTTGTGGGGAGGACACATGGGAGCTGACGGTTCAGGAAATGAGTGCCGTGGAGGGGAGAGGGAGTGCTGTGGAGGAAGGGCGTTTCCATTTAGTGGAGGGGCCCAGAGAAGGCCCCACGGAGAAAGCAGCTTTGAACTGAGTCCTCAGGAAGTGACAGGTGACAGAGGACTCTGAGCAGGTGCAAAGGCCCGAAGGTAGGGAATGTGCCAGGTGTGCTCCCTGAACAAGGAAGCGAGTGTGGTGAGGCTGCGTGGGCAGGCGGAGCAGTGGGAGAGGAGGTCAGAGAGACCGAGCAGGAACAAGGTCCTGTGAGCCTTGCAGGGAACCTGGGCCCTCCTCTGAATGGGGAGGATCCGACCTGCATTTTAACTCGGTCTGTGGCTACTGTGTTGAGAAAGAAAGTGAGGTAGAGGAAACACTGGTGAGCAGGCCAATGTCATGATCTGGGCAGAAGACAAGGCCTGGGACCCAGGCGGTGGCTGTGGGGTGGTGAGAGTGGCGAGTTGGTCATATGCTCTGAAGTCTTTCCCACAGGGGCTGCTGATGGAGAAACCTCGTGATCAATCCAAACTTTCTGGCCGGAGCGATTGCAAGGATGGGGCTGCCATTGGCAGAGATGGGAAGACCGCTCAACCCCAGAAGCGCCCTGGCGGACTGCTTCCCAAGCCCAAAGAGAGTCCTGGGGGACTCAGTGGAGAGATTCTGGACGGTTTTTTGCTTACTCCTTGGTGGCAGCAGACCAGAATTCAATGGAGGGCTGTGCCCTGCCTGCAAGCAGGGGAATATATAGGACAAGTCTCGTGCCCCCACGCAGGTGGCTTTTTTCAGAGATTTCATGAGTGCATTCTTTAACACCCAGGGTTCTTCTCTCCTAAACGTGAGATGAGGGATGGCCAGCTCCCCTCTCCCTCCTCATTGCATTCTGTCGGAGAACTTCTCTCACTGCAAGCTGTCCCAGGCAACGATTAGTTTGTAACCCACAGAAGACTTTGGAGGGACAGGTTTGGGGTAGGTAGAAGGAAAGTGCTTCTATTTGGACACACTAATTTTGACTCCTAGACATCCAAGGAGAACAATCAAGGAGACATTTAGACACTGATTCTGGAATTCATGCAGAAGTTGGCCTAGAGAGATAGCAAAGCATTCTCTCTCTCTCTCTCTCTCTCTCTCTCTATCACACACACACAGAGCTGTTGCCTGTTTTCTAATAAATGAAATTTGGCCTAAACTTGTTTTTGTACTTGGGTGATAAAGTTTGGCCCCAAATGGCCTCTGTACATAGTGAGCTGTACCCTAGCATACATACAGTATAAACATATTGTAACCTAAGAGTATACTCCAGTAACTAAGCAACTGAGTCTAGCCAATCACAGCAGTTGAGCTTCAGCTAATCACAGGCTGTCAACTGATCAGACCAGGCCCGTGGAAGACTAATGCCGACTGCAACCAGTTGGGCTGTTTCTGCATGCCGCTTCTTGGTTTTGGTTATAAATATAACCTGCGTGCTGGTGGGATGGAGCAGGCTGAACCAATTGTGGTTGGTAAGTTACCCAATTGTCACGAGTGAGCTGCCACTAACATCGATGAAAAACGCCTATGTCTTTCCACAACGTCAGCATTTATTGAATAGCAATAAATTCCTAGGCTGCCCCACTTTGAGCCGGGGCGGTTCCCTGAATACTCATGGGTCACCTGGTAGGCAGGAGCGGGGCAACCACAGGCTCCTCTATTCCAGTCTTCATTCCTAATATCTAAACACTCAAGTCCCACATCACACTTTGCACGATTGTATAGGTAGGTGACAGAAAGGCTGGGAAAGAGCTGAGGCAGCCACAGGGGTTCAGGAAGCTGAGCTGAGAGCTGGGAGCAAAGTCACATGGGAAGAGTTGCTGTAGGTGGTCAGGTGCGGAGCCGTCAGAGCCCAGGGACCTGTTCTAGCCAAGGTCCTGATGGGGCTGAGTCACAGTGTCAGCCTGAGTGTTGGCTTCAGGGGTCATCTTGGAGTGGGCCACGTGTGGTCGTAATGGCACCCTGCTAAAGCCCGAGGACAGAGCCAGGGCAGTTTTCTGGGCAAGGCTCATGACAAATGACTAGGTGACAGGGTCAGAGTGTCCCTCCTCTGTGGGCTTCAAGCGAGGGAGTTGCACCACCTGGTGTCTGGCATGCTCTATAACCTGGTTTTACCCAAATGAGTTAGATACGCCCACACATCCACTTGCTTCTGATGGATTTGGTAAGACATAGGTGGTCATGTTTATTAGCATGATCGATTTGTGCCTTGTGCTTGTGCCAGGCAGATGGTGGTTGTTTACCTGTACAAACGAGGTGTGGAGTCCTCCTACCTCAGCACTCAGATGGAGTAGCTCATGGAAAACTGCTGCTTTACAAATTGGAGCAGCTCAGGGTTAGGCCCAGCCTGAAAACAGCTGTTCTCTACACCATGGAGTAACTCAGAAAAGGCACAGCAGGCTGTCCACACTGATTCTAGAAACTTCCTCTTGCTCAAATAAACCTTGTTAAATTTAAACCATCTCAGAATTTTCTTTAACGCTTCACTACCCCAGGACTCAGCTGACCATCACACTGTAGGCACTTTCTCAGAAGGTGGCCAGGACTTTGGAATCAAAACGAGGCTCCAGGCCTGGCTCCACTTTTATCTGGCCCTAAGAACTTAGGAGAGTGAGTTTGCCTCTGGAAGCTCCAGTTCCTCAGCTGGGTTGTGAAACTGCTCTCACAGACTCGAGGCAGTTTTAATAAGATAATATAGGCTGTGCCAGCCTCATGCCAGCCACGCAACAGCAACTGTAAATACCAGGAGCACATCTTGCTGGACACATTACTGTTGGTACAAGCCCACTGACCTTTTACTCTGCAGTTACACAAGATCCTTCCTAGGGAGGAAGGGGCCCTGGCTTATGTGCTGCCCATCTGAACAGATGACCCTGCCTACTAAGCCCCCCTGCTCATGGATTTGGGTTGAGAATGAGGAGACTGGGCCAGTTGGTGGAGGGTCTAGAGAAGAAAAGCTGTCCTGGGCCACTTACCCAATGAGCAAGCCAAGGACACTGAGTGACCTTGGGTGGGTCTGGCTCCTGTTCTCTTCTCCAGTAGACCCAGATGGCTGAGTCCTGTCCTCAGGCTCTGCCAAGTCCTCTTGGACATTCAGTCAACAATGCTGCATTGTGAACCCAAAGGCCCCAGTGGAGAGTTTGGAGATGATTAATTCAGAGCCCAGCCTGGCGTGGAGCAAGCCCTAGCCGCTTCTTTCTTCAGTCAGCTTTGGAATGTTCTGTCCCCCCCAAATTGTGGGCAATAGGGCTAGAGTTTCTTCTGGTGTTAGGACAGTGTTTGTTTATTTATTTGTTTTTTTAGTTGTTGATGGATCTTTATTTTATCCAGTTATTTCTATGTGGTGCCGAGAATCGAACCCAGTGCCTCACATATGCTAAGCAAGCACTCTACCACTGAGCCCCAGCCCCAGCCCTGACAAGTGTGTTCAGAAGGCTTTTTGGAGCCGGGCGCGGTGGCTCAAGCCTGTAATCCCAGCACTTAGGGAGGCTGAGACAGGAGAATCGCGAGTTCAAAGCCAACCTCAGCAATGGCGAGGCGCTAAGCAAGCAACTCAGTGAGACCCTGTCTCTACATAAAACACAAAATAGGGCTGGGGATGTGGCTCAGTGGTTGAGTACCCCTGAGTTCAATCCCCAGTACCACAAAAAAAAAAAAAAAAAGAAGGCTTTTTGGAATGACTGGTGAAAGATAAGGCCCCTTTAATCCTGGGAATTCTACCGGCCCATTCTCTTGTCCAGGTCCACCTTCTGGGGCTGGCCTCAGGGGCTATGCATTCCTCCTTCGTGGTGAGAGAAGAGAAAGAAGGCTGCCCTACCAGACACAGAGTGGGCAAACCTGACTTTGCTGGGTCTGGGAGGAGGGGTAGCTGGTTCTATAGTGGCACAGCATGAACCTGGGAGTGGAGGAGCAAGGCCTGGACCTTCGCTTGGTGGATCACAAGCACAGATGAAGCCCCACCCTGCAGCTGCCTCCTCCACAGAGCTGTGGGCCTCGCTCCTGGCTTTCCCAGATTCCTTTCATCACTTGGATGCATTGCATATGGTCATGGAGGCCCGCTCAGTTCTCCCCGGCCCCTCCACCCCATGCTCCTCTGTGACCAAGATCAGGACTGCTGCTCCACCGAGGAGCCTGGGGACCCATCATTGCCCCGACATGCCCAATGGCTGTGGCACAGGCTGAAATAACTGCCTCCAGGCCAGCATCCTCTGTCTGCCAAGAGACCGGAGGCTCTGCGGTAGCAGGGAGCAGGCCAGGTAGAAACGCCACCTGCTGGTGGATGGCAGTGAGCACAGAGGGGAGCTCCTGGGAGCAGGGCTGGGGCTTGGGTGCAGAGGGAGCGTCCTTTGCAGGCCCAGTGGGAGGGGTGTGACGATTTTGCCCCACCACTCCCACATAGCTGCAAGTCCCTCCGCAGTCGCCCCCTTCTCCCGCTGCGCGCCCCAGGAAGCCCTGGCGGTGCAGTTCTGTTCTGCTGGTTCTGGAGCGTCATCTGCACAGAGCTGTATGCTGGGTTCTCTTCTGTATCTGCTGCCGTGTTTCTGATAAGGTTTCTGGGGGTGTTACTGGTTTGGCTCTTGTAAGTGGTGAGTGGTGTGGAAACAACACATTTGTGTTTCTAATTACCTGTGGGTGGACTTTTGGGTGATTCTTCCCTGGGCTCTCGTGAGCATTTCTGCACGTCTTTTGGTGCACGTGCACTTTTATGTCTATTGAAATAGCGAGATCCTTGGGCAAATGTTGGGTTGATTTTGTAAAAACTGCCTCTTCCCACTTGCACCTTGGCCAACTTTGATATGATCAATCTTTCTAATTTGAGCTGTTCAGTGGCTGTGTAGTGAATATCTCCTGAGCTTTAAAAAATTGAAACATAATGTATACAACATAAGATCATTCTTATTTTTGTGGGACAAGGTCTTATACGCTATGTTGCCCAGGCTCATCACCAACTCATGAGCTCCTGCCTCAGCCTCTGCGTAGCTGGGACCACAGGCGCCACCACCGCACCTGGCAGTATTCAGTATTCAGAAGTGCGCAGTTGGGTGGTTACGGCATATCCTCTGTGCGACCGTCCCTGAGTTCTGGTTTCAGAGCATCTTCGTCATCCCCTCCTAAAAAGCCCGTGTTCCTTAGCTATCAGCCCTGCCTCTAGAAAGACTGATCTGCTTCTTGTCTCGCTGACTCGCCCGTGGTGGACCTCTCCTACACAGTAAGTGGATCCTGCCACGCGTGGCCTTTGTGCCTGCTCCTTGCCCTTGGCCTGATGTTTTCCAGGCTCACCTGGTGTGTGTCAGTCGTCACTTATGTTTACGACTGAGTAATATTTCACATCTGGACACATAGCGTTTCTCTCCTCTGTCCTTCAGTTGATGGACATTTAGGTTGTTGTTTTGTGGCTGGTGTGTCAGGCTGCTCTGAATATTTGTGTTTGAGTGTTTTTGTGGACATGTTCTTAGTCCTCGGGTACTCACGGAGGAGTGGAATTGCTAGGTTGTGTGGTTACTCTGCCCCACAGATTCCAGGCACCTCTGAACTGGGCAAGACAGAGCACTCGGCACGGGGTCCCCACCCACTGCCAGGGTGCAGCACCTCCAGGAAAGAGTCCTGGGAGCTCACACAGCTGGTGTCTCTCAGAGATCACTGTCCTGAGCTGTCGTCCAATGTCTGAAAACAGTTGTTTCATTCATTAGGTCAGTGTTCTGCTGTTTACGGAAGCGAATAATCCAATCTGGTCATTTCATGAAGACTAGAAGCAGAAGACGCTGGCATCTATAAAGTAGTTCTCTCTGCAATGTGCATTGTCTAAAGTCCTTGGAAGACCTAAATCTGGATTTTTCCCACTGTAATTTACTCCCAGTGTCAGGTTGCCTTGTGTGTTTAGAATGCTTATGTGAACCTAACTTGGGTCGACTCATCTGGGGAGTCCTGAGGGGTTTAAGTTGGGCCTGCCTTCTTCCAGAGATGATTGTGTTACTGCGACTAGACACCATCATGCTCCTTCGCAGTCAGTCTCTCATCACCCTGGACAAATTAGTCTGAGAAAACTAGTGTAATTTTCTCTGTTGGGAATTTCCCTCATCCCTTTGAATAAAATAGAACTCTGGGACTGTAGAAGAGCGCACATATGGGTGTGAATTCTCAAGGACCATCACCACCACCACCACCATCACCACCGTCACGGGCCAGGAATGGTGGCACATGCCTGTAATCCCATTGGCTAGGGAGGCTAAGGCAGGAGGATTGCAAGTTCAAAGACAGCCTCAGCAACTCAGCAAGATCTTCTTTCTAAATAAAATATAGAAACAGGCTGGGAATATTGCTCAGTGGTTAAGCAGCCCTGGGTTCCAATCCTCAGTACAGAAAAAAAAAAAAATCACCACCACCACCATCATCACCATCATCATCGTGACCATCATCACCCTCTTCATTACTATCCTAGAGCCACAGCGAACACTGACTGGCTGCTGGCAGTCTCCTTTCTGACCTCCCCTCCTGTCACTAACAGTGTGACCACCCTCCAAGATACCAGATTAAGGCAGAGCTCAGCTTCGGGGCTCCTTCCTTGTGAAGGCTTCTTGTGGTTCTTGTGACTATTAATTTCCAAAGGTCTAGGTTCCTGTTACCAGCCTTTGACGCCATCGTGGCCTCTGCTGCTATTGCTCATCTCTGTGTGCTCTTCTGATGTCCTTTGGTTCCTCATGTGTAAATATGATTTTTCAAGGTTCCAGTCAGTCTTGTGAGACTGAATTCTACTGAATTCTGAATTCTATTGAACATACTTTTTAGGATATTTCATCTGCCACATAGACCATTCTACTGGAAGCAGAGGACGACCATGTCACTGACTTCATCTGTGACACAGGCAGTGGCCCTGACTTCGGAAGACTGTTGCAAGGGGCAGAGAAATGAGTAAAGCACAAATTGTAACACAAAGCACTGTCATTCCTTCCAAAGCTAAGTTAGGCCAGGGGCCAGAGCAAGGCTCCACCCCGGTCTGGGAGGTTCTATGTCTTGGGCTGGTCTCTGTAGTGGCAGGTGGCCTGAGCACTAAAGTGGGAGTCAGCGTGACCTGGGTCTAAATCCTTATTAGCCTCTTGTAGTCTGTGATAGCAAGCTGTCCCTCTATACCTCGGTTTTCTAATCTGTAAAAGAAGGTAATAACTAATTGCTGGTTATCTCCCAGGATTAATGCAAAGCCAAGGACGTCATGGGGATGAGATGCCTTTGTCTACAACAATGTCCCAGGTAAACACCAGAAGTAATCGAGAGTAGGATTCAGGGTTGAGGTGGAGACAAGGACATTCAGCCCTAGGAGTACACCTTCAAGTCATGGAATATCTGATTATGAAAAAAAAAATTTTTTTGTACATACTCAATACTGTGGAAGTTCATGGGCTGAAGAACCATGCATTTGAGATGTTACCAACTACAATGGTCTGGGCAGGCCAGGACAGACATGGTCCCCCAGGGAGAATCCTTACAGTATGGGGTACATGGAATATCCATTTCTGAGTCCCACTCTCCCTGTTGCTGAACATTAGAACTTGAACTCAGAATAAGGAACCACAGGCAAATGACTATTTTCCTTCCTAGTTATCTTATGCCTTCACTTTTTTTTTTTTTTTAAATAGGAGACTTTATCGTTTTAGAGCATTTTTAGGTTTACAGAAAACTGGAGAGCAAGAACTGAGCTGCCGCGTACCCTCCCCCACCGCTTTCCCATTATGACTGCCTCTCACTCGGGCGTATTTGTTTCAGTCTGTGGGCCTGTACTTGCTGCAGGCGGTGGATAAACCGTTGCTTTGAACAATGTGACCCCTGGAACAGGGGTGACAGTGGAACGCTGCCCTCAGAGCCAGCAGTGCAAGAGTGCCGGGAACGCCCGTCTGCAAGGCGACTCCTGCTGATGGGGAGATTCCACGTGTGCCAGGGACTCACTGATTCAAGAAACTTGATTTCAAAATGCAGCCGTCCAGCGGTGGAGGAGGTGGGCGTAAACTGCCAGCCCCCGAACAGGTTCCTTTTGCCATCTTCATCCTGTTTTCCTTGAGAAGCCTGTCGCACTGAAACCCTTTGATGTTCCTACCTATAAAAATAAACCACGGGCTCTTGTTCTTCCTTAGACGCAGTCTCCCTCAGAGCTGGTCCCCCTCGGATCCCGCTTTTCACCATTTCCGTGTCTTGTCTTTATTTCCTAAATTCCTCTGACTCATCACCCTAGCTCGGGGAAACTGAGGAAACGTCACATGGGTCGTGATGTGTCCCGACAGACCACTCTCACCTGGGGCCACGTTTACAGTGGGGTTCACTCTTGGTGTTGTGTTGGGGTGAACTCCAGTCAGTGTCCTACCGTGAGGAGGAAAGCGAGCTGAGGGAGGGCCGCTGCCCTGTCTCAGGCCTTGGGTGAGGATCAGAGCAGAGTGACCTTACTTCAGAGTGAAAGAACGGGTTCACACACATCTGCAGCCTGCAGCTGCACGGATGCCTGCGCCCATCCTATCCATTCCCCTGCTCTTACGTGTGGGTGGCCTCCACTGGCCAGCTGCCACCCGGGAGCCTGTGAGCAATAGAATGTCCAAACCCTCTCCCTGGAGTTCTCCAAGTTCGTTCTTTCTTTCTTTCTTTCTTTCTTTCTTTCTTTCTTTCTTTCTTTCTTTCTTTCTTTCTTTCTTTCTT
>PVHX01024625.1:0-23682 GCA_004024805.1 Geosciurus inauris | reverse complement strand
GGGTGGGACTGGATTGGAGTTGCACTTGAGATGAGGTTGACTTTAGAGACAAATTTAGAGCTGAGGTTGGGGATTTACGTTTGGGTGGGGGTTTGGGTTTAGGCTGGGCCTGAAGTTGGAGGCTCAAACTAAGGTGGAGGCTGGAATTATGCTGATTTGGGCCTATCCAGTGCAATCTGGAAGCCAGTGAAGAGAATGGAGCCTCAGTCTTCTCTAAAGAATAATTCCCATTCTGTGATCTATACTTCCATTTATTTCCATCTGAAACACAGTCACCCTCCTCTTTTCCCAATATTCTTTCTGCCTCCCCAGCTTTCCCCTGCGGAAAGCTAGAGAATGTAATTGCAGGGTTTCCCAGGCAACACAGGTACCAGGGTCAGGGAATTCTAAAGGTAGGGCAATAGGTGAAGAAGATTCCTCACAAGTGACTGGATCCTTCCTGTCTCTGTCTGTAAGGACCATTCTGGGTCATGATCTTCTAGTCCCTGACTATGGGCAGTAAGTAGAAAAGGAACTGAAACTCAGATTGAGGGTTTGTGTAGGTGAGAGATGAGCCCCACTTGCTGTCTTCCTCCAGGGTATTCCTTTCTCTTCCTTTCAGCCCCCCCAACTCTTGTCCCGTCTTCCTCATTTCTGTCATTTATAGGGAAAGGTAAGCCAGAAGGGATCATAGGTACAGTCTATTATTTTTTCTCTGTCATATTCTTTCTCACTTCCTGCCTCTGAAGTCCCCAGAATTGTTAGATAATGTATCCTGGGTTCAGTAGAACCCATTTCCCTTCTCTTACATACTGCAGACCCAGAATCTGAATATCTAGAATCTGAACATCTGACCCAGCATTATCAGGTGGTCTAACCAACAGGCTGGTCCATCTCTAACCTTCCCACCATGCAGAAGTAAAAATCAACCCAAAGCCCGGCGTGGTGGCTCACGCTTGTAATCCCAGCACTTTGGGAGGCTGAGACAGGAGAATCTGAGTTCAAAGCCAGCCTCAGCAACGGCAAGGCTGCTAAGCAACTCAGTGAGACCCTGTCTCTACATAAAACACAAAATAGGGCTGGGGATGTGTCTCAGTGGTTGAGTACCCCTGAGTTCAATCCCTGGTACCAAAAAAAAAAAAAAATCAACCAAAGACTCAACACCTTGAGGGGAAGGTGGAGAGACAGTGATGAAGACTAGGGTTTCCTGGCCACAATAGGAGGTGAGAAATTGGGAAAACAAGCAAATTTTTATTGATATCAAATCTGTAATGATGGGGATTGTGTCAGTCACTTTCCTTACATAACCATTTGATTTCCACAAGTATCTTGGGAGGCATTTTGGATGATGGACAAAGAAGTCTCAGAATCATTGTATGACTTACCCAAGATCACAAGGCTTATAAGGGAGACATCCAGGAATCTTATAGTTTTGATCTTAGATGTCCCCCAAAGGCCCATGTGTTGAAAGCCCATGGCACTAACTCTATTAGAAGGTGGTAGAACCTTCAGGAGTTGTGACCTGGTGGAAGAAATTTAGGTCATGAGGATAGGCCCCTGAAAATGATATTAAGACTCCAGCCTCTCCTCTTCCTCTCTGTTTCTCAACCACCAAGAGATGAGTAGCTTCCTCCTCTACATATTCCTACCATGATGAACTACCAGAGACCTAAAGGCAACAGAGCCAAGTGATCATAGTTATTGCCATAGGCAAATGGCTAGTCCCCTGAGTAATGATGCCATATCAGGGACTCAGTGTTGGTCTCTGCCTTGGGTATGTTGAATACTCAGCTGTAGAATTAGCGAAGTCAATCTTGGAAAAGAAAATCTGTGTTTTGAGCTAATGTGTAGCCTCCGTCCCTGCTGCCATGGTAACTCTCCACATGGGACCAGGACCACAGTGGCTGGATAAAGTAGACTGACACTCAGAAACGAGGTCATCTGAGCCACCTGATTATTAAGAGCCTTTTACTTGTCACTGTACTTTGTGGGCATTTACATGGGATACAAATATCTTCCCCCTTTTTAAAAAATATTTTTTTAGTTGTAGATGAACACAATACCTTTATTTATTTATGTGGTGCTGAGGATGGAACCCAGTGCCTCACACTTGTGAGGCAAGCACTCTACCACTGAGCCACAACCCCAGCCCTATCTTCACCCTTTATGTCCATTTTGAGATGTGAAACCATTTATCTCTCCCCCAAGACAATTTGTCAACAATTTTTCAATCTTGTTCTTCTCAAGGCTATTCCTTCACCAGCTAGTGAACTCACTAAACTGCTGCCTATGAATCAGTTTAGATCCATATTTCAGGCCACATAGCCTTCCACTCAAATGGACAAACAAATATGCCATCTGAACATATTCCTATTGAGAGGAAGTCCCATCACCATTGTTTTCTAGGGCATGCCCTAAGTAAGGCTACACTGCAGCTGCCCTGCACTTGTGCATAGTTGTTAGCACAGTTTGAAGAGCCATTATTAAATCAGGACTATGCTTTATATTCTTCTGTTAACTGATTAGATGGAACTCCCCATGAGGTCCAATAAATGTGAGCCACTTACCAATGCAACAGTGCCCTCTGGACTTGCTTATATGTACGAAATATTTCCATTTTAAAAGTGATTTCAACACACACCCAATTCTATGGTTTTAATTATTAGCTAAAGCCTAGACCAGGGTGGGCATTTTGGGCTGTATAATCAGTTAAAATTTAGCAGGCTCTATTCGTGTACAATATGTCAAAATGCATTCTACTGTCATGTAATTACTGTCATGTAATTAGAACAAATTAAAAAAATTCTCTATGGAAAAAAATTTAGCCAGGCACAGTGGCACACGCCTATAATCCCAGCGGCTTGGGAGGCCGAGGCAGAAGGATCGCAATTTCAAAACCAGCCTCAGCAACTGAGCGAGGCACTAAGTAATTCAGTGAGATCCTCTCTCTAAATAAAATACAAAATAAGGCAGATGTGGCTTAGTGGTTAAGTGCCCCTGAGTTCAATCCCCAGTACCCTCCCCCCAAAACATTTATAAATAGGCATTGGATCTCTTTCAAGCCCTAGAGTAAGCCCAGCAACTGCTTTTCAAATGGAGAATAGTTGTCAATAAAAGAGAGTAAGACCTAATTCCAAACTTCTACTATCTCTACTGTGAATCTCATATTCAAATTTACCAGAGGCTCAATGCCCAACTTGCCATAGGTATTTCCAATACCACTGGGTATGCACAGTTCTAAAGCCTAAGTAGTGTTTTTAAAAATCTTACCTTGCAGCCTGGATCTAATACAGAGACTTTTCCTGCCCTAGGCCTCTTGTCAAACTGATAACCTTATTTTGGAGCAACAAACTTAGATGTGCTATACATTTTTCTAATAGTCAAAGATATTCAAAGTATATTGTTCTGTCCTCCTAAAGGATAGAGTAAGGTATGGCAACTTGCCTCTAACTTTGAAGTACATCCTGACATGCCCAAGACCACTGGAGTATTTTCTGGATTTATCTCCCCTCCTCCAGAATGCATATGTCTTGCAAAGACATAGAGGGTGCCTATTATGTGACCCAGAAAGGCTAATACATCTGGAGCCTTATTTACAACTGTATGAAACTTATTTGGGTTTTATAATGCTCACAGTCATTTTCTAAGATCCATCTGATTTTCAGAATGGCCAAACAGGCAACATAATGGGAGATGTGGCAGAACGTTAGCAAACATAATGTATTACTATACAATTTTGTGCAACATCAAGGTGATAAAAATCCCATGTGCCCGCCAGATTATATCATGGTAGAGAACAAATAGAGTTAACTGTGCCATACATTATGGTACAGAATAGTAAAGCTGACATATGTAAAATAGTGAAGCTATTTTACATATGCTTTTACATACTGCTGTCCTTGTTACATAAAGGTAAATTGTTTCTGATTATCTCAGGTAGATAGAAATGTAAAAGAAAGTATTTGCTAAGTGAATAGTTGCATGAGAGCCAATGAATGTGTTGAATTGCTTCAGTAAAGATAGTACATCTTGGGCTGGGATTGTAGCTCAGTGGCAGAGCACTTGTCTCGCATGTGTGAGTCACTGGGTTCGATCCTTAGCACCACATAAAAAATAATAAAGATATTGTGTCCATCTACAACAACAACAACAAAAAAAGACAGTACATCTTGAACCTTATTTACAATTGTCTGACAAGTTAATTAAGCTTTATAATGTTCACAGTCATTCTCTAAGATCCATTCAATTTTTGCAATGACCAGACAACTTAATTGGTAATGTGACAGAAATTACCCATTCCTGCATTTTTCTAAGCCTTAATACTTTTCAAATTCCTCCAAGGATGTAGTATTGTTTTGGTTTAATATCTTGGTGTTTCTTTTCTTTTCCTTTTTTTTTTTTTTTGTACCAGGGATTGAACCCAGTGGTGCTTAACCAGTGAGCCACATTCCTATTCCTTTTTTATATTTTATTTAGAGACAAGGTCTTGCTGAGTTGCTTTAGTACCTTGCTAAGTTGCTGAGGCTGGCTTTGAAATCACGATCCTCCTGCTTCAATCTCCTGAGCCACTGGGATTACAGGCATGCGCCACAGTGCCTGGCTTCTTGGTGTTTCTAATGGCTATCACTTGCTCTTTCTCCCACAGTGCGAAGCAGGCTTAATCAAGTAGTAGCTCTCGTTGCACCTGCGTTGCTGAATGTATATCGTTGCCAAAGCAGATTTATGAACCTTCAGTTTTATTGTATTAGCCATTGGTTTGAAGAATGCTTTCATTTCCATTCTAATAAGAAAGAAGATCAGCAACGCCGGTTGTAGTGACACATGCCTGTAATTCCAGTGGCTCAGGAGGCTGAGGCAGGAAGTTTTAGGTTCAAGTCCAGCCTCAGCAACTTAGCAAGGCCCTAAGCAACGTAGTGAGACCCCATTTCAAAATAAAAAATAAAAAAGGGCTAGGGATATGGCTCAATGGTTAAGCACCCCTAGGTTTGATCCTCAGTACCAAAAAAGAAAGAAAAGAGGATCTGACACAGTTCCCATTCACAAGAGATAGAAAAATATTAACTTAGAATTTTGCCTCAGGGCTACTTAATTCTCCCATTCTATATCCTAGCACAGTCCAAAGAGATCTGGATTTTCTAGACATTCCACAGATACCACACTGATCCATGTCATCCTGCTGACTGGACAGAAAAACAAGATGTATCTACTGTACTGGAGGCCTCTGTAAAGCACATGAACTACAGAGAGTGGAGAAGGATAAACCCCACAAATACCCACTAACCACTTCAGTTAAATCATTAGGCTTCTCATGATTGGGAAAATATGTCCCCTCTAAAGTAAAAGAAAAATTGCTGCTCTTTGTATTTTCTCCCACCACAAAGTACAGTGCCTGGTGGGTTTCTTTGGGTTCTGGAGGCAACTAGGAATACAACTGTGGTCAATATAGCAGGTAACACTGAAGGCTGAGAGGGATCCAGAGCTGGAACAGACACTGTAGCAGGTCAAGGCTGCAATGCATTCAACCCTGCTGCTTGAGCCATAGACTCTAGGTTTGGGAGGGGTCACGTGCTTATGGCATGCTGCATTAGGAGAATCACAACACAAATTTCTGGGATTCTGAAGTAAGATTATCCCATCTCAGCAGAGAATTATATGGCTCTTAAGAAATAGCTCTTAGCTGGGCGCAGTGGTGCACACAAGCCTGTAATGCCAGCACTTTGGGAGACTGAGACAGGAGAATCGCAAGTTCAAAGCCAGCCTCAGCAATGGCGAGGGCCTAAGCAACTCAGTGAGACCCTGTTTCTACATAAAATACAAAATAGGGCTGGGGATGTGGCTCAGTGGTTGAGTACTCCTGAGTTCAATCCCCGGTACCAAAAAAAAAAAAAAAAAAAGTGTGTGAGGGAAAAATGTCTAAAACAGAGATAGGCAAGACAATAAATGTGTATCTTTAATTACTATACTAAAATAATTTAAAAAAACAACTAAAGTCTAAAAGACTCACTTAAGAATTATCTTTCTTTGACTTACTACTTCATATAGGTTTAGTATATTTTAAGAATCTATAAAAAAGTTGAGAGCAAGGGAAATGATTCTCATCCAATAACAATGCAGATGAATTCTGTCTGATCAAAAAGATAATCCAAAGATTATAGTTTTATTGTCACTTAGGGCAAGTAAATTTTATATTTAATTAAACAATCTTATTCCAATAATCTCTTTTCAATTACTATTAATATTTTTGTCTCTCCTGTGATTAACTATCACTACCATCTTTGACTTCCTCACTAATGGGTTAGGTAAATTTTAACTCATTTTAAGTATACAACTTATTATTTAGAAAATTGAATACATGCAAGAAGATACAAAGTAAAATGCTAAAGAGAAATTACTTAATTTTCTCTACACGTAATGCTGTACTAACATCTTAAAAATGCAAGAAACTGGGGCTGGGTTTGTGGCTCAGTGGCAGAGTGCTTGCCTAGCACATGAGAGGTCCTGGGTTCGATCCTCTGCATCACATAAAATAAAGGTATTGTGTCCATCTACAACTAAAAAAATGCAAGAAACTGAATTTTTTTAAAACCTGCTAGACTTAACAAGAGAATTTGTCAATGTGGTTAGATACAAGATTACTATAAAATATTAGTCATTTTTACAGCAAGAGTTCTTAATGGGTGGACCATGGACTCCTTCAGATCCTGGAATCTTGTCAGGGGTCCACTAGGTCAAAATAATTTTTTAAATAATACTTATCATCCAAAATGCTTCATAAGGCTCTTGTGAGAATCAAATGGTTATATAAAGTAAGTGTCTGGTACAATTCCATCACAGAGGGCTGGGATTGTGGCTCAGTGGTAGAGCACCTGCCTCTCATGCATGAAGCACTGGGTTCGATCCTCAGCACCACATAAAAATAAATAAATAAATAAATAAAGATATTGTGTCCATCTTCAACTAAAAAAAATTAAAAAAAAAACAATTCCATCACAGATTTGATGCTCAATAAATGTTTGCTCCTTTCCTGGCTCCCTCCCCTTCCTTCATTCTTGCCAAGAAATACTTGTCTCTGTCACCCTCTTTCTTTCTTCTGAGTAGAGTGAGGAGATGGAGCCAGAGCTGGGGAGCTTGATAGCTGAGGTCCCAGAGGATGTTCAGATGCTGGGGACTCAGGCTAGGATTGAACAAGAGCAAAGAATGAGTTCCTTTAGCCTGGGGTGGGGGTGCAATGGTATAGACACCAACAATTCTGAAAAATGTTGAGGCAGGAAGTGAAAGGAGGGATGGGGTAGAGAAGAAACAATAGACTACATGCCTGGTCCACTCTGGTCCAGCTCCCCCTTCCAGATGTTAAAAATGAGGAAGTTCATGTAAGCAAGGATGCAGAAAAAAGGGAACACTTGCACATTGTTGGTGGGAATGTAAATTAGTACAGCCCTTAAGGAAATCAAAAAAATTAAATATTGAGCTACCATATGATTCAGTAATCCCACTACTATATATATATATTTTTTTCACTGTGTTCACAGTAGCCAAGAAATGGAAACAAACTAAGCATCTATCAAGTGATGAATAGATACAGAAAATGTTGTACATATACACAGTGGAAAATCATTCCACCATAAAAGGGATGAGATCCTGTCATTTATCTCAGATAAAAACTACTCAGAGACAGACAGCTATTTCAACCCCTATTTTGCTAAAACTGTGCCCTGAAAAGCCTTGATAAACTGAGTTAATAGATTATCTTCACTACGTCACATCATGCACAGTATTGGGGGGGAGGGAAGCATACCAGTCTAGGTTAAATGTGTGACTGGCAAGCCAATCTAATCTTTTATATTCCGTATTTTTTTCTTTAGTTCTTCTACATTGTTTACATAACTTCCAGGGCATTTTACTTGGAAGTCCCTTTCAGCTCATTCCTACTTGGCCTTGCCTTTCAGATCCAACATCCCAGGTCTTTTTACACTTAAGTTGCCTGAAGTTGCTTGTTAGTAACAGATAGAAAAATACCTTCTTGTTGAATGTCTTGGTCTTAGGGTGTCTAACATCTTCAGCAGCTTTCCCAAATCTAGACCAAGACATGTTGGAGGGAGTGCAAAGATTCCCAGGAACCTGCAGAGAAGGCAAGGATCAGAAAGCGATAGATTAAAATCCAACCTACAGGTGCCTCTTCGACTTCCATCATGAGTTTTGCAGTTTTCCTCATATAAACCTTGTGCATATTTTGTTAGATTTTTTTCCTACGTCACTTTGGGAAGTGCTAATATAAATGGTATTGTGGGGAGTTTTTAATTTTCAAATTCCACTTGTTCATTGCTGATTGGCTTAGGAGAGTGATTGGCTTTTGTATATTAACTCTGTCTACTGCGACCTTGCTATAATCACTTATTAGTTCCAAGTGATGATTTGGTTGATTCTTTCAGCTTTCTACATAAACAATCAAAGGCAGTTGTATTTCTTCTTTTAATCTGTATACATTTTGTTTCCCATTAATATCTTATTGCATTTTATTTTTTTAAGATTTGTTTTATTTCTACTTGGGGAAGAAAGAGGATAAATAGAACTGTTTTCCAATTTGCTCTCCACTGTATATACACATACCCACACACATACATATATATACATACACCAAAAATACGTCCCCAAAACAAAACAAAAAATCAAGAAGTAAAAACCAAAACACCCTCAAACTGCACCAATACTTCATATTTCAACCAAAAGAATAGATCCTGAGAAGAAGTGCAAAATGCAAAATCAAATGACCAAAAAATGCTGAACAAACAGCATTATTTTTTAAATTTTTTTCCAGTTGTTGATAGAACTTTATTTTTATTTATTTATATGTGGTGCTGAGAATTGAACCCAGTGCCTCAGACATGCTAGGCAAGTGCTCTACCACTGAGCTACAGCCCCAGCCCCTAAACAGCACCATTAATATACAAAATATTTGTATTACTGAACTAGTAACAGGTGATATTCTCCGTGTCTGCAAAACTATGGAACCACATAGCTGATTTGTTAAATCTAGTCCATGCCAGCTTCAAAATACAAAAAAAAAATTTTAGTTAGCTTCATTCTTTAATGCTTCATCAAAATTTTCTACAAGATCTGGAACATTGTCATCCTCTTCATCAATGTCTTCTGGTTTTGGTGCTTTACTGTCCCACACTTGCTGTGGGAACTGTTCGGCTAACTTTCTAAGGCTTGTGCTGTCAGTACAAAGCTGACTTAAAATTTCAGGAAGCATTTCTGTGACTGGTTTGGCTTCTGCATGACCAGTAATTGCGAAGGTATTAGCAGACAGGGAAGCTTAGACTTTGGGATTATTGAAATGAATAACTGTCCCATCCTCTTTAATCATGTTCACCTCTTCAATACCAGCTATATTATTCACAGCCAGTTTTTGTAGAGAACTCGGAAGCTTTTTGTCATCAGCTGTAGCTATTCTATGTATCACCTTCTTTCTGTGAGCTGTGCCCTGGTCCCTTATCCAGACCTGAGCCTGAATTTTGGCTAACTTTTCTTGATTCAAGCTTTTGGTAAATATCTTCATTCTCAGTTTGAACACATTTCTTCGCACCACCTCTTTCTTGGTTGAAAGTTGGATCCACTGAACTCACGGTTTATGTTTCTCTTATTGCATTTTCTTGGACTCCTAGTACAAGGTTGAAAAGCAGAGGTAAGAACAGGCACACTTGCCTTGTTCCTGTTCTTGGTAGGAAAGCTTCAAGTTTCTCAACACTAGCATCATGCAATCTCTAGGGATTTTAAAGATATTCTTTGTCAAGTTGAGGAAGTTCCCCTCTATTCCTAGTACTGAGAGTTGTTTTTTGTAAAATGATAGATGTATGTGGGATTTTGTCAAATGCTTTTTCTGAATATTGATATGATCATATGATTTTTCTTCTTTAGCCTGTTGATATAATGCACTACTTTTTTTTTTTGGTACCAAGGATTGAACTCAGGGGTACTCAACCACTGAGTCACATCCCCAGCCCTATTTGTGTTTTATTTAGAGACAAGGTCTCATTGAGTTGCTTAGCACCTTGCCATTGCTGAGTAATGCACTACTTTTTTATTATTATTTTTTCTAGTAGGTTCTCCTTATTTTGCCCATGCTGGCCTCAAACTCTTGGACTTAATTGATCCTCCTGCCTCAGCCTCCTAAGTAGCTAGGAATATAGGCATATGTCACTATGCCTAGCTTACACACTACATTAATTGTTTTTCAATTTTTGAACCAATCTTTCATATTTAGTAAATCCCACTTGGTTGTGGTATATGATTTCTTTTCTACATTGTTGTCTTCAATTTGTTAATATTTTGCAGAGGATTTTTGTAGCTATGTTCATGAGAGACACTGGCCTAGAGTTTTCTTTTCTTATAATGTCTTCATCTTGTTTTTATAATGGTTAATGTCAGCCTCATAGAATGAGTTAGAAAGTTTTTCCTCTCTTTCTATCTTCTAAAAGATAATAAATAATTGGAATAATTTCTTCTTTAATGTTCACAGAATCTTCTAAAAGATCATAAATAATTAGAATAATTTCTTCTTTAATGCTCACAGAATCCAGTAGTAAACACACCTGGACCTGGTGCTTTCTGCTTTGTAATATAATTGATTACTTATTCAGTTTCTTTAATGAATATAGTCCTATTCAGATTTTCTATTTCTTTTTATGTGAATTTTGGAAGATTATATCTTTCACAGAATTGGTCCAGTTCTTCTTGGTAATCAAATTTGTGGGCATAAAGTTGCTCATAGTATTTCTTGATTATCCTTTTAAAGTGCATGGATTCTGTAGTAATGTCTCCTTTTTTTATTTCTGATACTATTTATTTGTTTCTTCTCTTTTTCCTCCCTTAAGCTCTTAGAGACTGATCTTTTCAGAGAACTAAATTTTATTTATTTGTTCTAATTTGTTATACATGGCAGCAGAATGCATTTCAATTCATAGTACACATATGGAGCACTATTTTTCATTTGTCCAGTTGTAACCAAAGTAGAGTCACACCATTCGTGTCTTCATACATGTACTTAGGGTAATGATGTCCATCTCATTCCACCATCTCATTCCTACCCCCATGCCTCCTCCCTTTCTCTCCCTCCCATTTGCCCTATCCAAAGTTCCTCCATTTCTCCCATGCTCCCCACTTCCACCCCTATTATGAATCAGCATCCACTAATCAGAGAAAACATTCGGCATTTGGTTTTTTGGGATTGGCTTACTTCACTTAGCATGATATTCTCCAACTCCATCCATTTACCTGCAAATGCCATGATTTTATTCTCTTTTAATGCTGAGTAATATTCCATTGTGTATATATACCACAGTTTCTTTATCTATTCATCTATTGAAGGGCATCTAGGTTGGTTCCACAGTTTAGCTATTGTGAATTGTGCTGCTATAAACATTGAAGTGGCTGTGTCACTGTAGTATGCTGTTTTTAAGTCCCTTAGGTATAAAGTGAGGAATGGGATAGCTGGGTCAAAGGTGGTTCCATTCCAAGTTTCCTAAGGAATCTCCATACTGCTTCCCAGATTGGGTGCACTAATTTTCATTATATATAAAGAACTCAAAAAAACTTAACACCAAAAAAACAAATAACCCAATCAATAAATGGGATAAAGGAACTGAACAGACACTTCTCAGAAGATAATATACAACCAATCAACAAATATATGAAAAAAAATGTTCAACATCTCTAGGAATTAGAGAAACACAAATCAAAACTACTCTAAGATTTCATCTCACTTCAGTCAGAATGGCAGTTATCAAGAATACAAGCAACAATTAGTGTTGGCGAGGATGTGGGGGAAAAAGCACACTCAGACATTGCTGATGGGACTGCAAATTGGTGCAACCAATCTGGAAAGCAGAGTGTGAGAAAAGAACTAGCTTTTGACTTCATTGATTTTCTTCCTATTAATTTCCCGTTTTGAAATTCATTATTTTAGCTTTAATTTTTTACTTATTTTCTTCTGGTTACCTGATATTCCATTTATTTCTTTTTGCTAGTTCTCTAAGGTAGAAGCTTAAATGACTGATTTTATATCTATCTTCTTTTCTATTATGTGCATTAAATTATACAAATGACCTTCTAAGTGCTGCTTTCTCTGTTATATATCCCATATATTTTGATAAGTTGTGTCCCTGTTTTCATTTAATTCAAAGTACTTTTTCATTTCTTAAGATATTTTTTGACCTTTGTTACTTACAAGTGTGCTGTTTAATCTTCAAACACTTTGAGGTTTTTTTTTTGTTTGTTTCTTTTTTTGGTACTGGAGATTGAACTCAGGGGAACTGGACCACCACCGAGCCACATCCCCACCCCTATTTGTGTTTTATGTAGAGACAGGGTCTCACTGAGTTGCTTAGCACCTCGCCATTGCTGAGTCTGGCTTTGAACTCGTGATTCTCCTGTCTCAGCCTCCATAAGTGCTGGGATTACAGGCTTGCACCACTGTGCCTGGCTTGAGTTTTTTTTTCTAGCTATCTTTCTGTTATTGATTTCTAGTTTAATTCTTGTGATCTGAGAGTAGACATCATATGATTTCAATTCTTTAAATCTGGTGAGCTTTATTTATTGGTGAGGTGTTTTTCTCTCTCAGCAACAAAACAATATTGAACTCTATTAGTGAAAGCAGGTATCTCTACTTAAACTTAATTTTAATGGAAATACTTCAGCATTTTACTGTTTCATAAATTGTTTGCTGTTGAATTTTTAATTTTCTTCTCTTTTTACTTAGTTTTTAAAATCAAGATCATAAATTTTATGAAATATATTTCTGGAATCTACTGTCACTCTGGCTCATTTTTCTTCTTGGATTTGTTGAAGTGGGAAATTATGGTAATAGAATTTTGGATGCTGAACTATCCCTGTGTACCCAGAATAAATTCTACTTTGCTAGTGCACAAAGAAGGAGCCTTTCAATGCCTTCTTTTGATGCACTCATGTTTTCTATTTTCTGGTATTTCTTTTTGTTTTTCTTTCTTTCTATTCCTTTTTTTTTTTTTTTTTTAAGGAATTCCAGAATTTTATTCTGCTGGAGGGTTAGTTTAGGCTGTTCAGATTCACTCTAGGGAAAATATGATCATAATATACTTGTTAGCTCTGAATAATATTTACAGTGATAATGAGGCTAATTCATCACACGGACTAAACCGACAATCATGATTTAATTCTAGAGGGGAAAATACACAAGAAAGGTGCTTTCATTGCAGTGGTGAGGGTGGGGCATATTATTGGAGGTACATTTCCATCTTTCCTAGATGAAAGTCAGTATTTTAAAAATAAAGATCAGAAAAACAAATTAAGTCTTGTTATTTTTAGCAACATGGATGGAACCAGACATCATTATGCCGGAGGAAATAAGCCTGATGCAGAAAGACAAGTGCCATAGATTCTTTCTCATATGTGGAAACTAAAAAATGATCTGAAAGTAGATTCATGGTTAGCAGAGACTGGGAAGGCTGTGAGGGGGAGGGTGGGTAAGGGGAGCCTGGATTTATCAGTTGCACATATGGCAATATAACACTGAACCCCTTACAAGGTACAATCCATACCTGTTAGTTCAAAAGAAAAGAAAGATCAGTGTGAGCTGTTCATGGGTAAGGTTATACATATGAGTTTGTTTTTATATTTACAGTTACCTGGAAATACAGATAAATGTAGATAGGTAATAAATACTGATAGATGTCTATTACCAGTTTTCAATTCTAATCTTTTCAATTAGAATCTTTGTAAAATCAAACTATCATTTTCTCTTCAAACTGTCTTTTTCAATCTTTAGTATTTTCATCTTCAGTATTTAAGATATGCTAGTTTCCTTAAATAAACCAGTGAGATTGCCATCTTTTTCCTATATCTTAGAATGGCATAAGTGACTCTGGAATTACCTGTTGTTTTATTTAAGAGGTGAATAGAACTCAGCTGTAAAAGTAGGCAACTACCTGGGCCTCCTGTGTTTTGCTTTGTTTTTTTCTTGGTTTTTAGTGAGTAACATGTGCAAATGATGCCAAGTTTAAAAGATACAAGAAGTTCACCATGAAAAACTTCCCTTTCTTTTTCTGGACACTCAGTCTTCCCTTGAAGCTACACAATCATCATTTGACATATTATTTCTTGAGATAGCCTATGTATTTGCAAACATATTTATATTTTTTCATCCAAACATTATCCAACTTTATATACCTCTAGTGCCTTCAAATTTTCAATTTCATCACGTACCTTGGAACACTTCTGTCTCAACCTCGTTTATTCTTTTTTTTTTTTAATATTTATTTATTTATTTTTTAGTTTTAGGTAGACAGAATATCTTTTGTTTTTATGTGGTGCTGAGGATCGAACCCAGTGCCTCACGTGTGCTAGGTGAGCACGCTACCACTGCGCCACAATCCCAGCCCAACCTCGTTTATTCTTTTTAACGGGCATATGACATGCGTTGTTGGTTGTAACATCGGCACATAGCTGCATTGTCAACTAGCTTTTGGCATCATAAACAACACGTCTGTAGGATAAATAGTGGAATTATTTGCAATTTTTAATGTTAACAGGTTTCTGTCAAATTCCTTTCCAGAGAGAGGAGTTATACCAAATTACACTCCATGAAGTACATGAAAGTGCCTATTTCTTTAAGTTCTCCCCACCGTAGTGGATTTAAAACCTTTTGATCTTTGATATTTCAATAAATTAGCAAGTGATATAATGTTATTTCTGTTTGCTTTTCTCATATTACCATAATTTCTATGAGTTTAAAAACCATTTGTATTTTCTTTTATATGAACTGCCCACATATTTTGTCAATTTTTAGAAAGTGTTGACTTTTTATTGTTTATTTGTAAGAATTCTCAATATATTCAGGAAAGTAACCCTTTGCTCCTTAGGTATTATCAGGATCCCCAATTCATTGCTTTTTAACTTTAGATAAAAGCTGCTCTCCATATAGCCTTATTATTTATTTTTCTTGGTAAATTTTTTTTCTTCTATGACTCTGGGAATTGTCATATTTTAAAAATCTTTCTCATTCTGAGATTTTAGGAGAATTATTCCACCTTTTCTGTTAATCAAAAGAGAGACAGAGGGCTGGGATTGTAGCTCAGTGGTAGAGCACTTGCCTTGCATGCGTGAGGCACTGGGTTTGATCCTCATTATCACATAAAAATAAATAAAATAAAGATATTGTGTCCATCTACAACTAAAAAAAAATTTTAAAAAGGAGGAGACAGAGGGGCTGGGGTGGTGGCTCAGTGGTAGAGCGCTTGCCTCGCATGCGTAAGTCACCGGGTTCGATCCTCAGCACCACATAAAAATAAATAATAAAAGATATTGCATACAACTAAAAAAAAATATTTAAAAAAAAAAAAAAAGGAGGAGACAGAATTGGGGAGGGACTACTTGAGTACCTTACAGACTAACATCTGTTCTGAATGGGATAATTTTTCCTTGTTTTCTAACCATAGAATTTAGGGTGAATTTGTTTTTTTCTGACTAGTTTGATCTGTGGAGGACTATTTCTCATATTTCTGCTAGGATTACTAAATTACTGTGAATGTGAGAGGTGGAGTGGACCCATTGCTGCAGTGCCCTCCTCCCCTGGCCTCTACCTGTGCGCTCCTAACAACTGGCATTATCTGCTTTGAAGCAGGGTGTCTTATCTGTGGAATGACTACCTCATTAACTTGCATTTAGGGTAAAATCTCAGGCCCTTCAAAGACAACCTCAAATTCTTTATATTTTTGATAGAGGTGTGTGTGTGTGTGTGTGTGGTACTGGGGATTGAACCCAGGGCTTTATGTATGCGAGCCAAGCACTCTACCAACTGAGCTACATCCCCAGCCCATCGATATAGACTATTTGTTATCAATAGACTTTTGTTAATCAATAAAAAAAAGAGAGTAGCTTTTTTCCTTAAAAGTATTTAGTTGTTCTAGAATACAAAAAATGATAGTGAAAGAAAACACCTAAATGGATATAGAAAGTTGTAGAAGGTTTATATAAATGAAATATGTTTTTCTTGTGCTAATGTCTACAAATAATGACACTGAAAAGAAGCAATGAAATGTGTTAAAACTCTGGCAACATTGGTTTAATTTTGATGAGTTTATTCATAATGTTTTAAAGTATGCAAATCCTTTCCTGAGTTAATATATCACATTGATGCAAGACTAGAATTGTTTTCTTTCTGTTAAATAACACATTGATCTTGGAATGTTTGGCCTGCTCTGAAAAAGAAGTCATAAAAATTATTCTTTATCCCCTAGATAGCCTGCACAGATGCCAGAAATTCTGGACCTCATCATAATAATGTTCTGTGCTTTCTGTGGAATTGATTATGCCCTCAAATAAGCAAAAAATACTTGCTGATGAATGCATCAATGTTCCTTACAATGGTGTTACTTTCTGCAGTATTTACTCTTTTTAAAATAATGCACTGTCAACACTACATACCAACTACACCAGGCATCCATGCGTCCATGCTTCTAACCTAATCAAATGATCAATTTTATCTGATAAAAAATTTTTAACTTTTCTCTCCCCTAATCAGCCTTAAATTCAGAAAAATTAAAATCTGAAAATGTCTTTTGTGGAGTTTCTCAGAAGACAATTGGACAAGCAAAAAAAATTTTTCTTGTACTTTAGAGAAAAAGGAGTGCTTTAAAAAGAGTTTGTTCAGTGTGTTCAATATTCTTAAGTATCTCAATGTTATTTTAAGGGCTTCATGATAACAGCTGCTTGACCAAAAGGAATTCAGCCATCCCTAGGTTAATTATATATTAGCAAAATCCAAATAATTTAAAATTATTTCAGAGATCACATGTGCCACATGATAGATTGGAAAGCACTGGAGATTTGTCAGTGCCTTCAATGGTCATAAAATGTTCTTACTCTTTGGGAAACATCAATCAAATTCTCCTAAAATAGTTCTGTATTACACTTCAATGAATAATCTATTCTCCTCCATTATGACATTGCTGGTTATGTAATAAATTGACAGTAGCCATTCAACCTTAATATGTGGTTTCTGTTTCCCTCTGATATTTCTGAAAACCCTGTCATCATGCATATGGCTTAAAAAAAAAAAAAGATCTTCATCAAAGAGGCACAAAGCCTCATGCAAGACACTAAATATTTTTTATGTTTTATTAGTGCACTATAATTTTACATTACAGTGGGGTTCATTTTGACATAAACATAGATGAGTGGAATATATTTTGCTCCACTGCAGTCCCCAGTACTCCCTCTTTCCCTCCTCTTCTCCCTTCCCTTGTTTCTCTTTCTCTATACAGTTACTTCAAGGAACCAACCCACAAGGATGGGCTCTTAGTAGATACTGCCTGGACAACAGTCAGTTCTATTACCAGAGTGAGTTGGGATTTCTAGTACTATTCTAGTCCAGAGGCAAAGGATTTCACAAAACCTGAATGTTAATCCAACATCCAACAGAACAAAAATTAATTAAGACTGCATAAGCTAATGAGGGAAATAAATGTGCAGTTATTCATTTAAAATATAACTGGTATTATTTCAGTATTCTATTCTTACAGTTTTATAATAAAGCTCTTTCTCTTTCTTCTTAATCAGGTTATAGTATTTAATTTAGTAAAATATTCTTTGAACACTTTTGTTCTTATTAATTCAGAGGAAAATACTCCTACTAAGTCTCTTTACTTTTAATGACAGTGTAGTTGTTTTCATAGATTCAATAAGATTATGTCCTCCTTTTTACCAGAAGGATATAGTTTGAAAACCCAGTTGTGTGACAGGATTATTTGAATTTCCTAGAACATCATGTTTGAGAAACATTTTATTTAATTAGGCATTTCAAGTCTATTAAGGAGCAAGCTACTTACAAAACAGTCCTAGAAAATTGATCTAGTACCTGTTCTATGTAAGGAAAGGTTATTTCCTGAGGATCCAGGAACTTCAGCACATTTGGGGACATTGAGAAAATAGTACTTACTCAACTGGATGGGCCATTGGTGAAAACTGGTGGAAATAAATTTTTTTGATTTAGTTTTCTAACCTCAGAATGAAAGAGTAAATAAAATTCAAAAAATGTAAATCTCTGACGTAATAGAGGCTATTGAAATATAATATGTATAAATATAATATCTGTTAATAAATCAGACAAAACACAATGAAATGAGGACTGGTTGGTTGGTTGTTTTTGGTGATCAAAAGAAATTTTTATAAGTTATTTGTGCTCATAAAGGGGGTTGATAAGAAAAAAACTAGAAAAGGAAAGTGATAGTGATGGATTATTTTAATTCTCACTAACTACAACTAAACACTCCCTCGAAGGCCCTGCTAAGGATAACCAAATTCTATACAACATGTGCCTACATTTGACTTACTACTCATTTTTTAATAAGACATTTTGAAATTCTGAGATAAACTAGATGTGGTGGTGCATACCTGTTAATTCCAGCAACTCAGGAGGCGTAGGCAGGAGGACTGTAAATTCAAAGCCAACCTCAGTAATTTAGCAAGGCCCTGAGCAACTTAGTGAGACATTATCTCACTAAGATAAATAATAAAAAATAAAAAGGGCTGGAGATGTGACTCAGTGGTTAAGTGCCCCTGGGTTTAATTCTCAGTGCCAAAAATAATAATAATATAAAATTTCAAAAGAGGCCAGCACAGGGGCACATGCCTGTAATCTCAGTGGCTCAGGAGGCTGAGGCAGAAGGATCACAGGTTCAAGATGAGCCTCAGCAACTTAGCACAGCCCTAAGCAATTTAGTGAGACCCTATCTCAAATTTAAAAATGAAAAAATGGGGGCTGGGGTTACGGCTCAGTGGTAGAGTGTTTGCCTCACACGCGTGAAGCACCGGGTTCAACCCTCAGCACCACATACAAAATACTTAAATAAATAAAATAAAGGTTAAAAAATAAATAAAATAAAATAAATAAATGAAAAAACGGCTGAGGATGTGACTCAGTGGTTAAGCACCCCTGACTTCAATCCCCAGTACCAAAAAACACTTTAAATTTTAAAAGAAAAATCCAAAAGAATCATCAAGCAAAAGTCTCATCATTTCCTGATACCAAATGCAACTGCAATTTGGTAGTATATTAATTATACATCCAATTATTTCTGTGTAGTAGAAAAGACAACCCCAATTGTTCAGTTTTATTGGCTTGTAGAGCATTAACCATTTTTGCCTCTAATTTAGCAACCTTATTCCCTCATTCTTCATTTCAAAAACTAAATTTTTTCTCATGCAACTCTCCCAAACTCCTCTGCACCAACTTTTGCCAATCTACTGTTCCCTCATTAATGAGTTACATATTTTACTTTTTCTCCTCCTTGGTGCCAGGGATTGAACCTAGAGGCACTTAACCACTGAGCTACATCCCCAGCCCTTTTTATTTTTTTATTTTGAGACAGGGTCTTGCTAAGTTGCTTAGGGCCTCACTAAGTTGCTCAGGCTGGCCTCAAACTTGTGATCCTCCTTCTCAGCCTCCTGAGTCACTGGGTACAGAAGCATACTATCACATCCAATGAGTTACATAAATCTTAAACTCACTTGGAAAAATAGAATGCATAAAGTAGAAAATTAGAGCCTTGCAGAGACACACAAAAGTATGCTGTAGGTCATATTTGGATCACTCAACTGAGGTGTTTCCCCCAATACCAGACTTCTAGGTACCTACAACTCTTTCGCTCCTCTCAGGTACAGCGATGATCTTCCTGAAGGTGGGTCCCACATTGTACTTAGCAACCACTGCCCACTTTAGAGAACCAATGAGAGCCCCTGATAATTAGCCAGTCCATGTACAGCTTAGGCAGGGACAGTGGCATTTCCTCTAGAGAATCAACTCCCCCTTAGTCCTCTAATGACATCAATTCTCCAGACTGAGAAGCTTTCCATATATTCTTCCTTCTTTCCACAAATCCTCAACCCAACTCCAATCCCAGATTACTGACTGGATGCTTTTGTGGTGCCCTTGACAGACAAGAGACCACAAGTGGATTTATGTTCCTTGTGCACTTGGCCTGTTGGGTTGCAATATTTGGTGCCCACAGAACCAGTTGCTACTCCTTGCAGAGTCCCTTACACACTGGACCATGTTCTCTAGATCCCATCAGCCTTGCATCTCCTCTGAGCACTTTCTGCCAAGACTTCCTGCCAAATCAGCCTAGTGATGTTCATGTGATTTTGATTAGGAGGGAGAGTGAAGGAATGCTACCTCCTAAGAGCTAAATCCTGCCCTCCCATGCCTTCCATCTGACCTTATCCTCTTTAGTTTTAATTAACACTGATTGACACTCTCCTATATATAATGCCATTTTCCGGGCGCAGGTAATATTGCAATTGATAGTTCCTACTCTCTCTTAATGAATTTAGCTATTAATGGGTTCTTAATAGCTGATGCTTTCCTTGGTGTGCTATGAAAAGGTGTAGTGTATTTTTCTACTCCTTGAATTGGAGTTGAGTTGTAATCTATTTTGGTCAATAGAATGTAGCAGAAATGATGCTTTTGCTCTAAAAGCCTAAGACTCTGGAGTCCTTGCATTCTTCCAATCACTCTCTTGAACTCTGCCCAGCCGCTACATGATCAACCCAATGTGGCCCAGTTATACCCATTGTCCCAGCCCATAGTCAACCAAATGTCAGACAAGCCAACCCTCATCTAAACACCCAACTCTTTATTGACTAGACACATGAACAAGCTCAGCCAAGATGAGCCTAACCTGACCATACCAGAAAACCACCCAGCCAACCTATAGACTCATGAACTATAATAAATTTTTTATTGTATAAGCACCGAACTTTGAAGTGATTGATTATACATCAATAACTGACTGATACACCTAGGGATCTCATTCTGGGATCTTCAGAGAAATTCAACAATTACCTCTCCTGATCACCCTAAGTTTGCACAGCTTTTAAGTGACAAAAGATGTGAATTCAAATCTATATGAGAAGAAAACTCTCTTTTACAATAATATAGGACTTTCCAAGGCCTCACCTAGCTTCTCTGTTCTGCCATTTTTAGTTGCTAAAAATCAGGCAACACAAAACACATGAGATCTCACAAAAGAACATGATTTTGTTTAAATAAAATTCTAAAACAGGCAAAACCAATCAATAGTGAAAGAAAACAGATTATTACTTGCCTGAAGAAAGGGAGGCAGTCAGACTTCAAAGGGAACTGAGAAAACTTTGGGGGCTGATGGAAATGTTCTGTATCTTGATTGGAGTGGTTATTAACTAGGTATTTATGTTTGTCAAAAGTCATCTCTACTCTTTATTTTTTATTTTTGTTTTGGGTACTGGAGATTGAACTCAGGGGAACTCGACCACTGAGCCACATCTCCAGCCCTATTTTGTGTTTTATGTAGAGACAGGGTCTCACTGAGTTGCTTAGTGCCTCGCCATTGCTGAGGTTGGCTTTGATCTTGCGATTCTCCTGTCTCAGTCTCCCTAAGTGCTGGGATTACAGGCTTGCGCCACCGCGCCCGGCTTCTACTCTTTAAATAGGTGCGTTTTACTGTGTAAAAGTTACTCCTCAATAAAGTTGATTTTAAAAGTTGGGGGAAAAGAACGTTAGGAACTCTATTGTATTTTTAAGGTTAAGGAGAAAAAAATTCAAGATGGCGGAACTCCCAGGGCTTATTCCTCTCCCAGAAGGTCTCGGTAGGGGTCTCTGGAGAAGACGCCCTCTCCACTGACATTTCCATGGCCTAGTGGTCTAAAGGAAGTATCTCAGTAACTCCTAGCTGTCCATGCTCAGGTTGACCTCAGAGACCCACTGGAGAGATTCTGGCAGACATTGTCATTCCACGTGCCATTGAGGTAGAAGTGGGCACAATCCTTGCCTTCACCCAGCCTGTGCCCATGCCAGTCATCTGGCTGGTTTAGCATCTAGTTCCTGAGGAGGGAGGACAACAGCAAGCTAGGAAGGGTCGATGGAGAAGGCGGCACTTCTGGGACGGAGGCACTCTAGGTCAGATTCCTGAGGAGCAGAGCTGGTTGAGAACAGGGTGTACTCACTTGAAGCTGGTCCTGTTTGTCCATTTCCAGGCCCTTTCAAAGTCACTAAGGCCTATCCAGGTGTAGGAGGAAGCTGTAAGTCCCTGGAAAAATCCTTGGGTGACAGAAATGCAATGGTGACTTTTACTCATCCCAGCCAACTGCACAAACTAGTGACTCTGAACTTTGTGCATTAAGTCAATTGAGGCATTTCACATTTTTCTCCCAAAACTCAGGCCAGTTAAATTTCTGAGGGTAGCCAGGCGCGGTGGTACAAGCCTGTAATCCCAGCACTTAGCAAGGCTGAGACAGGAGAATCGCGAGTTCAAAGCCAGCCTCAGCAATGGCAAGGCGCTAAGCAACTCAGTGAGAACCTGTCTCTACATAAAACACAAAATAGGGCTGGGGATGTGGCTCAGTGGTCGAGTGCCCCTGAGTGCAATCTCCAGTACAAAAAAAAAATTTCTGAGGGCATACTTCAGTTGGAAATAGTCACTAAGGCTCAAGGGTGGTTCCAATGTATAGTCAAGGTTGAGAACCATTTCCCTAAATGGGATGTGTCTTAGGAACTAAAGAGAAGAGGTGGGCTGGGATTGTGGCTCAGTGGTAGAGCGCTTGCCTTGCATGCGTGGGGCACTGGGTTCGATCCTCAGCACCACATAAAAATAAAGATATTTGTGTCCATCTACAACTAAAAAAATATTTTTAAAAAAAAAGAGAGAGAGAAGAGGCTTCTACCTCCCTAGAGTTGATAACCCAGGTGGGCATTTTCCATCTGGTAGTACTTGTCAGCCTCCTGCCAGGACATCTCACATTGAGAGATCCAGTAGCAGCTGCCCTCAAGCTCCAGCCAGTTAAGGGGGCAGCAGAATTATTCAGTGCCTCAGGGGAATAAAGAAGAGGTTGAGAAGCTGCCCAGAGGGCCATAGGCAGAAAATGGGGACAGCTTCACCCATAATCCTCATTATCTTTGCACTTGAGGTTGGCCAGTTGGAAAGTTAAGAACTTCAGTTCCTTTGTGAGTTGCTGGACTCGCAGCAGCATCTCAGATTGATCTGGCACACACATAGAGGGGAGTGGGGACAGTGCTCTGGGCACAGCTTCTGCTCAGGGAGTTCCTGAGGCTCAGAAATCCTGCACAGGGTCCAGTCTATGAATCTTCCTGTGCTCCCACAAATACATGGTGCCCAAGTGCACTGGACAAAGCCATCCGACCTGCTTTGAATTTCTGCTCCTGTTTCTGCAGGATGCTCTCCACGGAAACCACCCTCTGGTTCAAGCTGTGGGCTGGAGGAAAGGAAGCTCAGCACCAGGATGCTTCTCCCATGCACACCCTTCCATATGCTTTTGGAGACCAGGGCCTCTCACCTGCCAGCAGTTCCTGCCTGTGATCCTCCACCTCAGCTTTCAGAGATGTTATGGTTTCTTGCAAGCTGTGACCTGGAAGAAATAGGGACTTGAGGTCAGGAGTCAGCCCACACACACATACACCCAGCCCAGACCCCCACCCAAGCCCAGCTCACCATGGGAGGTCAGTGCCTGGACCTCAGCCCCGGTGTCTACAGTGAAATTGCTGAAAGTTGTCCTCAAGGTGCTCAGCTCCCTCTGTAACTTGGAATCTAATGAGGGGCATGAGGTGATCAGAACTAAGATTGATCAGGTCCTCTCTGCCAGCACTGAGCAGGACACTACATGCATTGTTTCATCCAG